>JAQIWH010000962.1:0-37352 GCA_034695005.1 Cryptops parisi | reverse complement strand
AATATTTTTTAAAATTTAAATAATCATGAGAAATATTGATATTTAAATCAGGGGGTTGTTAAAATTATCGATTTTTGCTATATCGATATGTCAATATATCGATGTTTTTAAAAAATATATCAAAACACCCCCCTTGGCCAAATCCTGGCTACGTGCCTGGGTTAGGTTAGTTAAAAACGAAAATAAAGTGAATGCAACAAGCAGCTGCCAACTATAGAGACTCACAAAATCAGGTGAACTAAAGGTAAAGATGTCGATGTGTATGGTACCGAAAGCACTTTATATCAAGGTTGTAAAGATGGTAACTCGGAATACACCCATTAGCCACTTTAAAATGCTGTTCAATTGGCATCAACCTCCGAGTGTGAGTGGCACGTGCTTGCCTAATACTCATGGACGTAGCATGTGGATTCAGTTTGGGCACAGGTTTTCTCCAGGTTCTCCCATTTCTTCCCTCATCATAAAACTCCACATCATCACCTTAATGCTCACCTCATCACTTCTGCTTTTCGCAATGAAGTTTCTGCGACATATGGATGACAACGGCAGTTGTCTTCAAATCACAAATAGCCTGCCTGCGAGTAGTTTGCATAACGGAGATCTTGCCATTGCACAAATTTAACTCATTGTATAAGGCTTGAAATGTATAAAATCCACCTATTATATGGCTCGCGATGTTTAACAACAAGTTTTTCTCTTATCATGCCAGTGATCTGCTTGGTACTTCTCACAAAAAAAACCAAAAACAAATCTATTTCATTGAAAAATTGGAAAATATTTGATGTTTATAAATTATACCTTTTTCAATAAATTGGCCAACCAAGTTGATTACTTTTTGATTTTTGAAAAAATTTGAATACACATTTGGTTGATCGTTAATTTTTTTTTTTATAGGAAATCGAAATTGAAAGGTTGTTGCTTGGCTTGGAAAATATCAAAAAATTACAAAGTATCAATAATTTTCAAGAAAACGAGCTTCCTACACAGTTGTCGGAACTGCTGTCAACTAATGTGAAACTGCATTGCCGCCTTGCAGTGCTACGCCGTGTAAGTAGATTTTTAATAGTCACTTTTTTTTTGTTGACATAGTCTTAACTTTAAACAAAAATTTTGTGTGATGTTCAAAATCTTTATTCCAAATTAATTTCTTAGTTTAAGCTAAATAGTAGATTAATTTGTTTTATTTCTTCAAATGATTAATATTATAACCTGAGTTTGTTTATTATTTTTTACTCGCTGGTGAAGTCGAAACCATGCAATCATCTTTTACTGCTAATCATCTTTTAATGATTGGTTTCACAATGAAGTTAAACTATAGTGTCGTACCAAAACCTAATCGCGCCTCATTAGTTGTTCAAATTTATTTTTCAACTTGATTACGTAAGAACGATGCAATAATCAGAAATACTGAGCAAGTGAAAAGACTTCAGCAGAACTGCATATAATATGATTTACTGTGTGATAAACTAACGTTGAGTCAAGTAAGGATCATTTGCTTTTACACTAATTTTGAGCTGTGACCTAAACTTGAACCATTAACATTTTTTTTGGGTGAATAGTAAGTAACTTCTTAATTATTTTTCATTAATTATGTATTAAGCTATGCATTAAGAAAGAGCATAACTTACTAATCATTATACAGAGTGTTCCTGAAAAGTTTAGTCAAATTTTGACTATAGATTCTATGCATTGGAACACCCTGTAGATAATTGTTTGTTAATGTTAGGATGAAATTTTTTTGTAGGCAGTGGAAGCTGAAGAAGCCAAACAGACATCATGCAAGATGAATACTAGCAGCATTTTACAGAGTTTGACTGAACTGTTTACGTGTGCTGTGAGAGCTGCTTTTCCTACTTACAGTCAACCTATATCTGTGCATGCAAGTCAGTCTGACCGATTTGGTGACTATCAGTGTGACAATGCCATGCAAATAGCGCAGGTTAGCTATTTTTTATTTTATAGAATTCGTAGCTTGATTACCAGACGTCATCTCTGAAATTTGGTCGTTTTGGAGTTTCACATCGTGGGGGCAGGTTTTCTAGGGGTACACTCGTTTCTTTTTGATTCGTGAAACCCTGTTCCATCACCTTCATCCTCATCTTCATTCCTGCATTTCTAAATTAAAAGTTCTTGTGACGTCCATGTGACATACCGTCACAATACTGTCTTACCACCGACGCTTACATCGTCTTTATCATAATCGAATGAAATTGATTAAGCTAACCTGGGGGTCAGTTGTAGTTATCAAACAATGCACTATAGAAATTATTTTCTTGGTCTTCTGTATTTAACTCGGTGTTGATTTTCGTACTAAATGTAAATTCCAGTGATTTTATTCAAGTACCTAATTGGATTGCTTCCAGTCGTTTTTTAAATACGGGTATATTAGTGTGATGTTTTCAGTTATAAAACTTAGTGGTTTTTTGTTTTGTTGTTTTCCATATTTGCATTGATTATTTGCTTGTTTCTTGTAGCATTTAAAGGCAGCTGGAAAAAAAGTTCCTCCTCTTGAAATTGCAACTCAGATCATAAACCAGATACCTGAAAATGACATCATCGGAAAGGTATTTTACATGTTTTGAAAAACCAAAAGAGCAATACTCTGCTTGTTTGTTTTCGAATTTGTAGTATGGGAAGCTTTACAGGGGTTGGTTAAGTGAGTACGGTTCATAAGTAAGTCAGACATTTTGTACTGACGGATGTTACGTACTTATGGACGTTTTGAACGTACAGATTGAACCGGTAACTTGGTCGGGTGTGGGTGTACATTGGTGAGATGATTAACAAAATCTTTTTGCTGCGATATCTCAAATACTCTACAAGTATATAGGGTGTATATTTGTAGAGTGTATTTCTTACATCTCTTTTATATATCTCTTATATCTCATGATTAATACGAAAATTAAAAATGTCTGTTCTACTTCAGCTTGCTCCTGCACCTGCTGGTTTTATCAATATATCACTGAAGAAGGAATACATTTGCAAAATATTACAAAGTATTCTTGTGAATGATGTTCAGCCTCCAGCTGTTGATAAGCGGGAACGTGTCATTGTTGATTTCTCATCACCCAACATAGCCAAAGAAATGCATGTTGGTCATTTAAGGTTTGAATGGAAACGTTTTGTTTTGTTTTCATTATTTCTTCAATAGCTAACAAATTTAATAAGGTTGACTGCATGTAAACCCTAATGTCACTCAAATTGATTATTATGTTTTTGTTGTCATTTGACAGATCAACTATAATCGGTGAAAGCGTTTCTCGTCTTTTGGAGTTTGCTGGTCATGATGTGCTGCGTCTTAATCACTTGGGCGATTGGGGAACTCAGTTTGGCATGCTTATAGCACATTTGCAGGATAAGTTTCCTGATTACCTACATGTGTCACCTCCCATTAGTGACCTGCAAGCATTCTATAAGGTTGGCATTACTTAGTTGGCATTTTCTTATAAAGAATACATGGTACGTACCTAAGGCTACAAGGTACCTTAATCCATTTGTAACACGTTATACCAATCTATGGAATCTGTGTGTTTTGGTTAACACTCCATTTTGACTTAAAACACAATTCAAGGATTTTATTTGTTTCAGCTTAGCTCCATTACACACAATATTTGGTTGTGTAAACATATTGTTAGGCTTTGGTATTATTCGCAAGTGGAAAAAAAAGGGTATGTTTCGCTTTTCGCCGGGGGTCTGCCATTTAACCTGCCATATGAGTGGGGTTGTACTGTATAAGAAATTAGAAATTTGTGTAGTCAAGTGACGATATAGGTAGTCAACATAGAGATCTCACCCCGTGGTGTCAGCTCTTGATCAGCGGCTATGAAAAAGTTTTTGAAGCATCATGCATTAATGTGCATGCATGTTAGAAGGTTCAACACGTGTAGCATCTCTTTGATGATACCAGATAATTCTGCTAGAAAGAATGTTATTAAAAATGCTAGTGAGGAGTATAGAATTCACTTAATTACATCAATGTGATTGAATCAACAAATATATACGGTAAAGTTAATTTAGGTTACAAAGTATGCACTTTAGCTTTCCTGTACCACACAGCGAATAGCTACAGCTTTGTAGTGCTTTCCTGCCAAGCACAGCACATTGCTACAGCTTTTGAAGGCTTTCCAGCATGACACTTGTAACTGGTGAGTGTACTTGTACTGATGTGAGTGTAAAGTTTGTATATAAAATTTTACATTGTTTTTACAAAAGTTTTTAAATAAAATTTTAGCTTTGTAGATAGTGTATGGATACACAGTACAGTGGCCCAAAATTTAATTTGGCCATCGAAAAAGACTAGCATTTTATTGGTACGATTTCTTTCTATTTTAAGCATAAAATTTGATATGTTATATAATTTTTACAATTTGTCGCGGACCAGAGGTTAAGAATCGACGGTCTGCCGTGTTAACTTTAAAAGGTAGAACTACAGTACAGTAGACATAGTGAATGGCACCATCTCGCACACACTAGGAATGCACTTTTATTTTGCTCAAAACGTTTGCACAATAATATCAAACTAAATTCGCTCTGTTTATTTAGGAGTCTAAAGTACGATTTGATGAAGATCTAGAGTTCAAAAAACGTGCCTATGCTTGTGTCGTGGAACTTCAGGGTCATAATCCAGAGTCGATTAAAGCGTGGAATCTTATTTGTGACGTGTCACGAAAAGGTTTTTATTTTGATTATGATTCCAAAATCAAACAAACAAACAATAAAATCAGTTTGAGGTACATTAATAATTCAATGTTCGTTGTTTTGTTTTTTTTCCACGTAGAGTTCAATCAGATATATGATATGTTAGAGGTGAAAATCGTCGAGAGAGGAGAATCCTTTTATCACAATTTGATGATGGAAACTGTTAATGAATTGGAAGAAAAAGGTGGCATAATAAATATAGCATTTACTTTGGACAAGAGGACACTTAAGTTGGTTATTTTTTTTTGTGGATGAAATTTAAAGATTTCGTTTTGTTATTCTCTGTATAGGAGTTTTAGAATTGAATGAAGGCCGTAAAATTATGTGGGGTGACGAATCGACCATTCCACTGACCATTGTTAAAACTGATGGTGGGTTCACTTACGACACTTCCGATATGGCAGCAATACGGCATCGTATATATGTGGAAAAAGCTGACCGAATAATTTACGTTGTTGACGCTGGACAGGTGAGACGACGACGATTGACAATAGGATTGTCTTGGTTTCAAACAAATCTGCCTTCTGGCACTTCATGTCTACAGCAATCACAATGGAATCCGGATATTATAATCACGGATAATGCTATCAATCGGCCATTCGTTATCAGTCAGTTCTATGACAATGTTTAATGTCATCAGCTGGCTATTGTCATCAAAAAAGCATCAGTTCCAAAGTAATCGCAATAACCGGATCCCACTGTACCTGTATTTTGCTGTTGCACTGTAGTATTAATCAGGGACTACATCATTGTCGTAATTAACAGGGTCAACATTTCCACACAATTTTTGACTGTGCAAGGAAGGCTGGATATTACGATCCATTGAAAGTCAAAGCTGAACATGCTGGCTTTGGGGTAGTGCTAGGAGAAGACAAGTAAGTCATCACTTCCAGTTACTTTGCTGGCTCATTCGATTACTGATTTTGAAATTGTTTGACCAAAAATGTTTTTATCTCTTTCAAGGAAAAAGTTTAAAACTCGTTCTGGTGAGACAGTACGGTTGAAAGACTTGCTGCAAGAAGGATTGAATCGCTCTCTTCAAAAGCTAAAAGACAAAGAGCGGGATAAGGTATGATTTTAATTTGTCCATTATAATGGAAATGGATTTATTGATCTAAATGTACAAATTCGATTCACTCGTAGCTTAAGTTTAGAGAAATGAGACACTAGAGTTTTGATTGATGTGGATTGTCTTAAACCATAGTGAACTAACACATTTTTTGCACTTTTTTGAGTTAATGCATGAAATGAAGCCATGATTTAGTCGTAGACTACAAATTATATCGTTGGACCAATTAGAGTGTGTTACACGGTACTGTGAACCATTGAGAATAGCATGCAACCCTACGGACAAACTGTGTAAAAAAAAAATTTCTCAATTCTTTGGACTTAGTTCAGTGTGGTTTGAAATGATCCATATAGGAATAATTATTGACATGATTGGTTGCATTGTTCATTTCACACATTGAGTGACTTCATTCATAAAAATCTTATTTTACAGTCAGTTTCATTTTTACTCAGGTCTTGAGTGCTGAAGAATTGCAGGCTGCTCAGCAAGCTGTGGCTTTTGGATGTATCAAATACGCCGATCTATCGCACAATCGTACCAACGATTACGTCTTTTCGTTTGATCGGGTAAGATGACGGCATGAAAAGATGATTTCATTTTTGAACGATAAACATTGATGCTGAAGGTAACGGTAGTCTCACTTTTGCTAGATGTTAGATGACAAAGGGAACACTGCTGCGTACTTGTTATATGCTTACACGCGTATCAGTTCGATAGCACGTAATGCCAACGTTAGTGCTGCCGAGATGGAAGCTGCAGCACAAACAACAAGTCTGGTGTTGGACCATCCAAAAGAGTGGAAACTGGCCAAATTGCTATTGAGGTTTTCCGACGTGATATCTCGGATTTTGGAGGATCTGTATTTGCATACTTTGTGCGAATATCTGTACGAGATTTCAACAACGTTCACGGAATTTTATGATGCTTGTTACTGTATCGAGAGAGATCGTCAATCGGGTAAGAATTTTTTTATTTTTTGCTGCTGTTTGTTACTCCTAATTAATTAATCACTCATTAATGTACTGTGCTACCAAATTTGAAGGAAATGTTATATTTTTAATTTTCGCAGTGAAATCACATTACTGTACATATGTATTAAGAGATTTCTGTTATCCGTCCATTCGGTTATTTGTCACAGCCCTGGTCCGAACGGTGACGGTTAATCGAAGTTTTACTGTACTTACCATAATGTGTATGACACAACCATATGCCATAACCCTTGCATAAGGGCTATAAGGATCCAATTTGCTTTTAACTGAACATAAATAATTAACTAGCAAGATAATTTAAACAGGGTTGGTTTTTCTCATTGTTTGGGGTTTGAATTACTGTGTCATAACCAAAGTATGAACTTGAATCTTTGTTGTAAATCTCCACTATGACTGTGTTGTTGAATCTTATCTTTTTTTATTTTTAGGTGACATTGTTAAGGTTAACATGCATCGTCTTATGTTATGTGAAATTACTGCCAGAGTAATAAGGAAATGTTTCTTCATATTAGGCATCACGCCTGTAGGTAAAATGTAGTAAGGAATGAATAAACGTGACATTGACCCAAAGCAGTGGGTAGGTGTCCATTACTCTGTGATTTGGTGGTTCTTGCAGTTTTATCAGCAGGTTTTGCCGAGGTACAAAAAAAGCAATAGAATATGCTTAACTGTATTTTAATTTCACATTTAAATGCTTTCTATTCTACATGGCTTAGGTAAGGAGGTAGCTCAATATAAAATTAGTGGAATCAGGGGGTATACAAAAGGCATAAAGTAAAAGTACTATTATTATAAAACACTTTTTGACTTCATGGATTGTAGCCTGATTTCACATTGTTCGTCGCTTTTCATGAACCTTCTGACCACTGGTGAAAATAATTCTGGTTTGAAGTCGTTGAATCGTTTTTTCCCTAAAGTAAATGTAAATGGAGAATGCTTACTGTAAGTCTGTATGGAAAATCTGAGCAGCAAAATCTGAAATTGCTGTATGATGAAGTTAAAAGTTTTAACCTGTTGCAAAGCTCACTAAAAGTCCGCTCAGTACTACGATGATGCATGTCGTGAACGAATACCACATGTACGATATCGAGTACAGTGGATGGAACACTGACTTACTGCCTGTCGGGTGCCTGAAAATAAACATTCACATGCTAGATTACTGGTGCGAATTGAGAAACTCAGTGATTTTGGTTTCCTCGAATTGAACACAAAACCTAAGCCACACATGCTTTCTTCCATACATGGAAATGCAATTCTCTAAACAATGTGAACATGCTCAAACTTATACATTGACTACGCTCGAGCAGAGCATGTTACAAAGAATGCAAAATGCACATGGATACAAAGCGATTAGCTCGTATCTTGTGTTTAAGTAAAATATGAGTTCTACCGACTAATAAATATTCAGCGCAAGAATGTTCAAATTGTTGTATGCAACAAAGGGCCTCCTGACACGCACATTTTGGTTGTGGCAAGTGGAGCAATTTGTGTACAACCGTGATGTCAGCTTCTTGCACACATACACATATTCACAAATTGCTTCACTTTTGCCACCAAAATTTATTTGGCAAGTTATTTTTCTTGCCTTGAAAACTGTTGAGTAAAATTGACATAAGTGAAGTTGTTTGTAATGAGAGAAGCATTACATCCTTCCGTCGACACACTCAAAAATGGCAAAGATGGCTTTTCCATTAAAGCACCTGTTGTGATCCATGAAATGTAGGCAAAACCTATAATCAAACTTATACCAGCTCCCTGGGTACAGAAGTGCAAAGATTATTTTAAAAGTTTCACATATCAATGTTACCAATTTCATGAAGGGTATTTCATGTATATCTACCATGCTATTGGTCCAAGGAAAAAACATGCCCAAAATAAAAATACCAAGAATAGGTGCTCCAAAACTAAAAAGTCCCAATGATGCCTATGAAACAAAACGAAACATGTAATAAAACAGGCCGTTGATAGGTTTATACACTGCAGTGATGCTTATTCACAATGAAATAGTCTTGATATCGGAAGCAGACCCGTGACTCTAGCACAGGTCATGAGATAGGGGTTCCAAATTAGTAATACAAACTTTAGATTCATAAATACAAAATTAACATAGTTGACTTTTTACGTTTATAAGTAGCTTAACTCCATCTAGTAACAGGATGCTACAAAAAGCATTTGACAAGCACGTTAACAGATCTGGGTAATTATTATGAATTTCTGCAGTTGCTTAATGGGCTCAATAGTATCTAGCAATTAATCAATATTTACTAGACAACACCAATTATTTTGATGAATTAATTTTTCGTTCAAGAAAATCAAGTTTTTCCAAAATAATTGCTCTTTCTGATTGTCTGTCAATAAAACTGATTTTGTCTAAGACGACAGAACTGTAGTACAACCAATGAAAACGTCAACATATTTACTTGTATCAGGCTTGGGAAAAGTCCAATGAGTGCCACCCACAATAAACAAATTATTCCAAATGCAACAGCTGCGAAAATATTGGTTAAAAAAAAAACAACTTTTAAGTGCATTATTATTAGTTAATAAGAGCATGCTGAGTTGAAAACTTGCAAATTTAAGAATAAGACAACTTTTTGGCCAATTCCAGATAAAGTACTTCCATATTATCATTGTGAAGATAATCTCTTGGGAAAGCCAGGAATTGGGTACTTTTTAGCAATCAAGCAGCATAAAATGAAATTATGCAAAACCAAATGGTACAATGGGGCATTTTGAGTCATTTAGAATTAAATTTTGACTGGTTAAAATCCTCATTACTACATATGTTTAAAATGTTTTCTAGTCAGTTATGTAGGATTATTTGACTCAAGATGGTTTGGTTTGGACATAACATAACATTTGAAATGCATGTGGTGTTCATGTGCTTCAGTTATGCGTGTATGCAAAAATTGCAGTGGCATCGCAGGGAGTGGACTGCACCAGGTGACTCAACATGATTATCTAAAAATGTTTGTGCAGTGTTTCAACAGATTTATGCTTTTTTTTCCATAGAATTCTTGTAGTAAGTTGTAACTAGAGGTGGGACGAATCCTAAATTATATCGAATCTTTTATTTCTGATGATTTTTCAAATATCAAACACGTTTCGGAAGGTTCCTTCTTCAGCGATATTTTTACGATTCATAAAATATCGCTGACAGAAACATGTTGAAAAATCATCAAAAAATAAAACAGCAAACTGGAGTCGCGCTAATTTCAATCCACTATTTTCAATGATAATTAAAAGTTTTTAATTAAAACAAACTTTTTAAATGTGTGTTTAATGAAAAAGCAAAAACAAATAATAGTTTTCAAAAAATATATTTTCAATAACAAAATACAAATATATTAATTATATTAATAACATGTTCACATTTTTAATGAACCAAAACAATTTTTAAATCGGTGTAGATGGGGATGATAATTTCAAGTGTTATATTTCCAGAAAATTGCAAAAAAAAATAATAATCAAAAACATTGTTTATTTAAAAAATTTAAAAACCCTAACTGAACATTTTCAGGGCAATCAAAAAAAAAAATTGGAAACTTTTCAATGAAGATTTTTATTCAAAAACAGGAACATTCGAACTTGTTCTGGGTCTAGTCTATTTTGTTTATCATCTGTGATACTAGATGTGCCGAGTAGTGTTTTCGACGTTACTGTCGATGGTGGCGTTATTAAAAACTTTTTAGAGAGTTTCCTCAAATTTTGATACGTTTGGTTGTCCTTCCAGTATTTAAAGATGTCCGCAGTTGATGGAAGCAGTGTTTCTGATAAGTAGGCATTTATTTCTTCTTCAGGAGACAAACTCTGCTCACTGTTGGTAGATGCTGTCATCAATTGAATATAGTAACTCCACATGCTGTGACCTCCTTGTAGTTCAGTTGGCGATGTTTGTGTGGCATCTCTTTGATTTCGTTCTGATGACTGCAGATTGGTGGCATTTGCTTGCGAAATGATATCAGAAATTTCAATGGCTAGTGTTGATTTAGCTTGATGAAGGTTTTCGTTGCTCAAGAATACACTTCCTTTGAATCGGGGATCCAGTATCGTACCAATAGCATACAATTTTTCCGTTTCAACAGAATGGCATCGCCTTTTCAGAGATGTAAGCAAGTCATTTCGAAAACCCTGTACGGAACCTAAAGTTGATTTGAAGTTTTGTAGAGCACCAATGGTGCTATTCACTAAAGGAATTATTTCTGAGATTGTCACTTGGCTAGAACTGGCCACAAATGTAGCTCTATCAAACACATCCAGGATTTGTATTACTTCTTCTATGGTTGTCCACTGTCGAGCGCTAAGATTTATCGGAAACTGCAAGTTTGAAGCCGATAATGAAACAGCTTGCTTTTGTTCCACGAGACGAGTGAGCATGTGAAGCTGAGAATTCCATCTAGTCGGTTCGTCTTGTATCAAACACTGAGGCTTCAGACCTAACTTAGCTTGAAAAGCTCGTAAGGTTTTCATGGATTTCGGCGAATGCTTGTAATGTCCCACAATAGTCCGGCAGGCCGACATGATTTCCTTGATTTCACTTTTGTTCAGTAGATCATCTTGGATAACTGATTGGAAAGTATGAGCCAGGCTTGGCAAGTGGTCAAAGATACTGCATTCTAAAGCTGCAACCATAATCGGCCGATCGTCTCTCACGAAACACACAACTTTTTCCAAGAGATTCCATTCTTTCATGGTGTTGGTAATGAAAGTTTCTATTTCATATGCTGCATGCGAAACTTCTGCAAAGGGAATACATTCCAAGCACAAATGATGATACTCAAACTTTTCATCTATGAAGTGAACTGTCAAACTGAGGTGATCGTCCGAAGATGTCAATGTCCACGTGTCTGTTGTGACTCCGAGAAACTCTGTGTTTTCTAAAAGTTTTTCAACTTTTATTCTTTCTTCTTCGTACATCTCTGGAATTACTTTGTCGGCAAATTGTTTCCTGCTTGGGATGATATATCTTGGCTCAAGGTGGTTGAGCAACTTTCTAAAACCTTTATCGTCTACTACGGACAATGGTTGCTTATCTTTGCAGATCATTTCGGCGACTAATCTGGTAATTGTTTCAGCTCTCTTATCACCAAGCTTAAAATTTTCCATTTTATCAACAAATGCTTCCAGAGTCGGTTGGTTGAAAGACACCGCTCTGCGTTTTATTGGAGGGCTTTGTCCTCCATAAGAAGAAGCTGTTGAACGTGGACTAGAAGTTGAACTAACTGATGCAGGACTCCAAAGAGCGGTTGGGTCATCTGGGCCATCATCACTGTCTTCGAATGGAGAGTCAAGTACGACAGTCAAGAGACTTGCTGGTGTCAGTAATGGGGATGGTGGACTTATGCCTTTCAGTGCTTGAAATTGGGATAAATGTTTGGATTTCAAATGTTTCCACATTGCTGAAGTAGTATGTGATCTTTTCCCTCTGGACAGCTTTGCCAAACACAGATTGCAATTCGCATAATTTTTATTTTCATCCGAAATTTGAAAATACTTCCAGATATCGGAAGATGTTTGAGACGATGCCATCGCATGAGTTGATACAACACTGGTTGCAAGTTAAGAGGAGGAGATGCGATGGTTGTGACAGAGAATGGGATGGAGACAAAAAATTGGATAGTAGAACTAGAGTTGAGTTGTAGAGTTCAATTGATAGACATCTTGTGCAGCGTTGCCTGCGTTACGTCGTACGAGTTTCCACAACTTTCGAGACAGAGTTCGAAACTTTTCAGACAGAGTGAGAGGAGAGCTGACATTCGCACGGCAGACTCATTTTTCTTTCACACTTACTAGAAGTTCTGGAAAAATCTGCTAGATGGCACACTGAAACTTGAAACTGAATCAGTGTGACACTCAAAGTGATAACACCATGGTGATATTACTGATCAAGGTACGGTATATCAACAAAAATTAAAACAAACGCTATTATTTTTTTGGGTCAGTAAACGCTTCTGACATCAGTGGATTTAAAACTAATCTTGCTAATAAAAAATTTGTAAAATTTTTTATAGATTAGGATTCGAATGACGAAAAAATGCGCGAAAATTCCAGTTTTTCGAATTGAATATTTTTCAAGATTTGAATGTCCCATCCCTAGTTTAATAATTGCTATATAATTGACCAAATGCCCCAGTTTTCAGTACAATGTTCCTTAGTCCGGAAAAAGGTTTTCGGAACGCCCTTTTGTCCAAGGTTGTTTAATATTAACCAATAATACATAAATCATGACATATTATACTAAAGTATATAAGGTCTTAATATGACATCATGAGTAATGCTATTTATACATTTTATGCTGTTTTTTTTTAAAGTTGTTTTGTTTTGTTTTTTTACATAATAAGCTGTTTTTTTAGTGATCCAATTTCCCTTTATATTAAGTTTATATATCAAACGAATTGATACCAACAAATTAACATTTTTTTTGATGTAACAATATTTTGGGAAAAAATATCGAGGTTTCTATCGATATGTCGATTGCTTTATCGATATCTCGATTTTTGTGTCCCTTTTTTTGGTTTTTCAAATCTGGTCATCATAATTATAACAAAAAAAAATTTCGTAAGCCCAGCTTAAGTCAAGTGTATTATATAAATAGTAGTACGGTCTTTACAGTACTTTACATTCGTATTAGTTCGCCTGTCAGCTGTAGCTTATGCGGGGTATTTTACAAGAAAGCCTTCAAAAGCTGTAGCTATGCGCGGTGTTATGCTGGAAAACCTTCAAAAGCTGTAGCTATTCGCTGTGTTATGCAGGAAAACTGAAGTGTTTTTAGAAACTAAATTAACCAGATGGTAAATTAGTGATTAAATTACGTAATGCAATTACGTGGACTCTATATTCAATATTAACTTGTTTAATAACATTCTAAAACATTCATAGCAGAAATGACTGATATCAACGCATGATTCTTTTAATGACGTTTTTATAGTCGCTGATCAAGGGTTGACACCATGAAAGTGGGGGGTGACACCAACCCTAATGACGCCACTGCAGTGTGAATTGTGATACACGCATATAATGCAAAAAAATAAAATGCATGTTTTGGGGTATGTAACTTATCTAGCTGTAAACTTCATTTCTTAACGGTCAAGTATCACAAGTTGTTTTTTTTCCAAACTCAGAATTCTCTCGGTGGATATGCAATAATACATCAGGAAAAATATGAAATGAAATCGTTACCAATTAATTTGACAGTGATTGCCGCTTGCTCTTCCGTAATGTTTTTCCAGCGGGAATCCTTTATGAAATCTTCTAGAACAACTGCAGCAAGAGAGTTCAGTCCTGATGATAATGTGCTAAAATGTTATTTGTACTAAATTTTATGGTTAATTTGTTATATATACTGTTATTATAGTTAATTTGGTCTGTAATTTATGTGAGGGGTACATTGTATGCAGCCTCAGATAAATTGAAATTTTCACAATGAGACAAAACCTAGCCTTGTCAAGTCACTTTTTCCATCCTTGCACAAGTTGGCATAATACCACGTGGGCCAAAATTATAGCTTGTTAAATCAGAAAATGGTATTAAACTGTTATAATAAGCGAAGCAATTCGGTTTCAACTTATCTCTTAGTGAACATTAACAAGATATATAAAAACTGCGTTACAATTTTATGGAGACGATGGTTCTTCAAAAGAACCACTGTATTATGTTAATGATGACATCTTACCTTAACGATCCGCTAATAATGCCAGCTACAAAAATGCCAGTAAGTCCAGGCAAGGAATGAAATAATTCTTTGACGAACAATGGTAAAAGCTAGAATTGGCAACAGTGTGATGAGTTTTGCGATATTTAAGTGAACACTACATTTCTAATACAGACTGTTTACTGTATTAGAAATGCTCCATATTCAAACTATACATATTACTGTACTACATTTTAACATTTCAAGCTGATTTCATATATACGTTAGTTTCAACTACAAAAAAACGTTTACATAAGTTTGGTGGAATATCGGCGTAACGTAACTCAAAAAATGTAGTTTTGAGAAAACGGGCAAAAATCTTTGGTACCTTCAAATTTAAGATCCAAAAAATTTTTTGTCGACTGTATATCTAATAAAAGGAAAATGAACAGGTTTTGCAAAAAAAATCAGTCAGCTTTAGTTGACAGATCAATTTAAAAAAATGCAATTACGTCATAATTCTAAATATCGTGCTAATTTATAAATGCATTTACAGTGTAAGTCATTTTTCCAAAAATCAGTATTTTTTTTCATTATTTTGGAAGTGAAACAAGCGTAACCCAATAGATGCTATAACATCTATAGATATGCTATAGACTGGTTTAAAACAATTCAATATACTGTACTGTATGCATTTTAAGGAATAACGACGTAAGTGAATTTACGCTGTGTTTTTCCACTCAACTTTTAATTTTCTTTTCTGTCGAATTAGTTTGACTTGTAGGATAGTTTAAATTTTTAATAAATACTAAATAATAAAAGTGAATCATTTGTATTATGTTACCTGATCGTTTCGACTTATGGTGTTTGATTGTACTGGATCACATTCTGAATATCTTGCATATATAATGAGACCGATGATCGTGCACACAGCAGAATTCCACGTTAGTCCAAATATATTTCCCCACAATGCTCTGAAATGTAATTTCATTTCTACAATTACTACCATTTCTTTAATTTGGATTACTGTTGTAAATAGTACATGAAATATACCATAGGCCTAGGCAGACACATATGGGGTATGCATTTTAAAATATTTTTTACTGAAAGAAGTATTTTGCTCTTTTATGCCACACTTTTTAAAAATTAAAAGTAAGGAATGTTGTGTTTTTAAATAACATATAGGTGGTAAATAAAAACAAAACAAATACCAATTAATAGAACAAGGTAAATGTCAAACATAATGAATTGAAAAACCAAATTTTGTCAGAATGATGCGAAACATCGAAATTCTGTACTAGTAATACTGTACTAGTAAATAAATGGTCCAACTTTTAAAACATTCTCTGGGTGCACATAGTAATGAAATGTGTCTGCGTGTGCTTATGGGATTGACTTACAAAAAATCAGCAATACCTTCTTGCAACTGTTATAGAAGGAGTACTTAAGTATCTTTGTACTTGCGCTTGATTTACGCCGTACACGGGAAGCCATGTAAAGACAGCGCCTATTGTTTGCGTCCAGATGGTATGTCTGGTTCGGGGGTCAATACTAAAACTGCAATTGTATTCCCACCGAATTAAATAAGTTAGGAACATCAACTTGAAAATCTCTGATTGGATCGTCTTAAACCATACCGAACTAAGTCAGAAAACTTCAATTTGAGAAAACGATGATTTTTACATATGATTTGTCCATTGGGTAAAAATCCAAAAAAATAGCAGTATTTCCCATTGGTCCATAGTGCCGTGTAACTCTCTCTAAACTCATTATATCTAATCCAGTGATATAATTATTATTATTATGATCTATGCCTAGATCATGTCTTAATGGGCTCATTTCATGCATTAACTCAGAAACTGTAAAAAAAAAATAAGTTAGTTCACTATGGTTTAAAGTAGGTATTTGGTTTGAGAGGCGCACTATGGTTTAACACGACCCAATTAAAAGAACAAAAACTCACTTAAGTATTTCTAATCGCCTAGCTGCTAAATTTTTGTTCCATATATCATTGACACTACCAACATGAATGCAACCTAGAATCATGATCAGAAGCATGGAAGTAAACATGACCGTCACTTGCAATACGTCTGTCCACATAACAGCTTTAATTCCACCCTAAAAATATTTCGTATAAGATTATTTTTGTAGGTATATTTACATGATAAAGTTTAAGAATTGGTTTTAAACGGTTACATACCAGTGCTGTATAAACTGTACATATCATCATCATGATTGTAACAGAAATCCACAAATTCAAACCAAACGCTGTTTTTTGGAACAGAGTGATACATGACGTAAACAGCGTAAATAAAGAAAAATGAATATACACACAAAATGATAGATTTTTATACCGTGACTTAGCACTAAACATGGAGCGTAGATCACAACTGCTAGGTACAAACTCTGCAAATAATGTGAAAACGTATATTCTGTGTATAAATACAAACTAATATTTTGTGTATAGATCAACAACCCTAAAACCCTAAAACTAGTAGAACTGCAAACGATACAATGTCACCCAATTTGGTTAGTTGATATATTGAGACTTGATGTTCACAATTTTTAAATTACTCAAAGTTGGAATGTTGAAAACAGAAAATGCTAACAGCAGGTTAATTTATTAGAAATTGTGAATTTATAGGTAAATCTTACCATTTGCACCATAAATAAGAAAGCTGCAGATTTTCTTATTATTTTGTTATATCTTCTTTCTAAATACTAGAAAATTTTAAAAAAATAGTTATAATAGTATACTAAATTTAATTGTAAGCAGAATCGAAAACACTTGTTAGAAATAAAATTTTACTAACTACAACTTTTGTTTTAATGTTAAACAGTGACATGTTATACTTTTGGAGACTTTAGGCAAAAAAAATAGCTAAATCAAGGACCCTCTCCCAAATTTGTTAAAAATTGAAATTTAAATCATCTATGAGATGGATAATAAATTAAGGAAACGTGAACAAAAAACATTAAACAAGTACATTAAAAATGATTTTTAAGCATGCTCTTTATATACTGTCATATACAGAAAAAGTGTACAAAATATGCAAAGAATCCATTTTTGATTTCTGCAAGTTTCAATTTATGAGAATTTTGAGTAATTCGATATTTGATTTACCCGAGTTTTGACTTTTGAGTAATTCTATTTTTGATTTCTGCAATTTTCGATTTATTTATTTATATATGCGGTTTGTGAGTTTTTTGGTACATTGGACTATACTAATTCCGAGCTCACTCACTCACAAGTGAAACTAATATAAAGAGTATAAAAACATTGTTACATTATCTATGAATGGTTGAGGTGATGACAAATACTACAATTTGAAATATAGATTAATTTACAAAAAATGTTGGATTTTTTTACAGAAACAAAACAAACCAAACTCATGGGGGGGGGGGCTTTGAATCGAGGAACCTTGGGCAAATGACTAATTTTGCCTATTGTATACTTTACCACTGATTGTTAAAGAGGAGAATCATAAACAAAAAAATAATTCGTGGATCATCAACATACCTCATAGATGCTAGTTATTCCCAAATCGTAATAGACCGGCAAAAATAAAAAGCCTACGGTTGGCATTAAGATCGCAAAGCCCAAATTCATGAGTATGTGTTGAATTCCAAAAGCATAGATTTCCGATGGAATGCCTAGTAGAGCGACAGCCGAGAGAAAACTAGCAATCAAAGAAATCCCGACAGGTATTGCTCCCATTTGTCTTCCGCCCAAAAGAAATTCATTGGCAGTTCTTTGTCGACTTCCTGTACACCCATAATATACGCCGATACCTAAAGATGCTGCTAACAACAAACAAAATGCTACATAATCCAGGAGCCCAAAATGACCGGACATGTTTTCGTGGGAGAACGTCGTTTATTACTATGTCCAGAAAAAAAAATTCGTTTCTGCTTTGTGTTGTGGATGATGGTTCTTCTTTTACTGTTATCTGTCAAGATTAGTTTCAGAATTCGATACAAATGAGGTTTGAAGTTCGATATGATAAAAAAATTAATGAATGGAAATGTACATCAGAGCTGAAAATCGCCGAGTTGCAACAACATTGAACTGAATTAAATTTACATTCCACTTTTTTATACTAATCCTAAAAATTTCATCAATCAGAAAAAAGCAAACTAACAATGATACAGGGTACCCCTAAAGTCGACTACCTGACCAAATATAATGAATTTCAAATAAATATTTTTTAAGGATGGATGAAGCAAGTCATTCCTAGAATTCTTTACATAACGAACACTGCACTTTACGCAATGCGGCACTTTTTACGATGTGGTGAAAATTCACGTGCAAGTTTAATACCATTGTGAGGATATTGAGAATAGAATTAAATGTTATTTAACATATGTTACTGAAGAATGAAAAATTATGCAATTTTATCATACATTTAATTACTTGTGTGTGTGTGTGTGTATACAGTATAGACACACTCATAATTTTGTAAAAATGTTTTAATAATTTTAATAGATAGAGCAGGCCTGCACATACAGCATGCAAACGACTATAATACAAAAATATTGTGAAAATTTAGTAAAAAATGAGTGATTAAATAAAAATTTTTAGTTAATGCTAAAAAAAAATTGTTTTATCAATTTATGTGTTTCATGTCACTTAACATTGAAGTCACAGGCAGGTAAGCTGGCAAGCAGGCTGTGATATATCTTATACTATAGATCGGTGCCTATCATGGCCAACTTACTGCAAAACACATCGCTGATTGGTTGTAACCTATAAACAGGTTTCCCTAGTATTATTAAATGTACACTGGCACTAAGGCTGTAAAAATGAATTATTATAACGTATAAAAATAATATTAGTGATTTATAAATGTACAATAGTGAGTGTGCTGCCACCAAAAAAAAAACAAAATACAAACCACCACCTTAACAGTGGTGCAAGGGTCCAAAATAATAAGCTGAATAACGAAGTGCGCATTAGTGAAACACCGTAAGGCTGATTCTACTGGAAATGTTGCTTTATCACAAGAATGTAATAAACAGTTTAGAATACTGTTGTCGCAAAGATATTGTTTATACAGAAAAGTTTCAATGTCACTAAATTTTGTTTTTCCAACATATAACCATATGTTATAAAAACATATGGTTTTTGAAATGAATAATGGTGTATACACCATCGTATAAAATGAATTCATCTTCACTTCCGATGAGTATACACATTTAATGACCAGAACAAAGCCGAGTATTTTAGCTAGTAAATTAAATAAAAAGCTATTTTGAAAAGTGCAGCAATGGTTTTATTAACAACATGATCATAAAATTCATCTCCATCTTGAATTAAAACTAATATAAAAATCAATATAAAATTAGGTTTGTATTACAAGGTATTCTCCACATAAGAGTCCAGTTATACCATGCATCATCTTTCCTCTACGTTCTTCCGGCATAGCTCGCAGCATGCTTGCTACGTAGTTACCAAACGCTGCCGCCGTGTCTTCCGGTTGTCGGAGTACGTTTAATGCTTGTTGCATCAGATCTTGTCGAAGCTGAAGAAGACCTATTCATACATGAAACACAGATTTAAATAAGTATTACAATCAAAATCCTTAGGTTGTAATACTATCCAACAGTTATGGTCCACAAATATTACAATGAACTCACCATTGTCAGCATCAGCCATTGCACGCTTCCTTTTTAGCCTCCACGTTCTGGAAAAATCTGCATCTAATAATGATCATAAGAGAGAACGTTATCTTACATTGAAATGAACTATCATATTTTCATGAATATAAGACATGTCTTATACAAGATTTTACACTCCCTAGCTGTGCCTTATATAAATTATAATAAACAACTAGGTACAATAAAAAATCATTATTATATTGTCGGTAGAATACAAAAACTTTATGAATGAGTGTGTTATTTGGGATCTTCGTTATCCTCGAGTGTCTTTATTACAAAACACATTACATCATTAGAGCCAAGCATAGCTTATGCTCCATTGTTCAGTGATCTGTTTCTTAGGTGTATCCCACGTGGACGCCTTATAATCGGGTGCATCCTATACAATCCATTATTTTTTACTCAAAACCCCCCAAAAAAGTTGCGTCTTATATTCCCAAAAATCCGGTCCATATCAGGGTCGGTCCATAAAAGCTTTTGGCTTTAAACAAAAAATCATGGTTATTAAACAGATTTAATACCTTCCAACATATCAGTATCACAAGAGCTCGTTTCACACAGACTGTTTGATAATTCTGCCATCGTTTTGCCCGATGTATCTTCCTCTTCTTCTTCATCATTATTTGTCAGAGAATTCTAAAAAAAACAAAACAAATCAAAGTTGTCAACTGTGCGATAATTTTAAAATTGCCACTATGGATAGTTGACAAAGTTACAGCAGGTGTTTACAGGTTCGGCTTCCAAGCCCAACTTGATTTTCTTCCTTTTCCTATGAGGTACTTCTAGAAGGAACTTGAGCTTCTCGAAATGTTCCCATCTGGACTTGTACACTTCCTCGTCCCCGGCCGCACTACTCGCCAAGGTCTTGGCGTACTCTCGGCGGAAGTACGAACGAAGGTTGTTTATTTTTTTTTTAACATCAGTCACTTTTAGGAATGAATATAAATGAATCAATGTTACTCACATTGCAAAGTATACAATTGTATATATTTACATTCATAAACTGATCACGTATAATTTATGGGAAATTGACATATTTTAATTCTACCCTGTCCGTATAAAACCTTGACATTTCTGGTTATCATAGTGTGAAGGACCCACACTTATGAATATAGGCGTTAACATGTTTGTTTACTGGATAGTACTATAACAAAAAATAATACCTGCGATGTTAAATGTGACAGCCAAAAAGTTGTACCCTTTCCTTTTTTCCCGTTTGTCAAAGTAAGCTTTGTGCTTCACGTTCCACAACTCGGGACGATTTTCCAATAATTCTAAGAATTTCGAATCGTCCACTATCATTTTTCCTTCCATTGTTTGTCTATAGTCGGGACATTTAACGAATCTGTAAAAGCTAATTAAATTTGTGTGCTTTTTTTTAAAGCACGTTTTGCGGCAAAATTTGTTTACAGTGAGAAATAGCTGTGTATATCACGTGACTAAACTGCTTCGTGATTGGCTGAAAATTTCAAAAAATAAGAGCATCGAATCTAGCTGAATAATGTCGAAGCGGAATAACAACTTTAAAACAGATTCGCATTTTATATGGGATTTCTTCTCATTTTGCCCTTCGATACTTGTTTGAAATTATTTGGAAATATCACGTTCACAGTTCATTTATTTTATTGTCATTTAAAAGCAAGCACTGCAACAAAACTAATTATAACACTCATAGGTTATTTTTGGCATAATGTTTTACAATCATTAACTATTTCATTGATTATATTAACTATTTATTGCTAGACCTACAAGTTATCAAAGTCACCTGCTATTTTTGGTGTGGCAACGAACAATTTATGCACCACTGCGACGTCGTCGTCTTGCCAGTTTTCAAACCCGCACAAATTAGCAAACTTGCAAATTTCATGCTTGGACTTTGGAGAAAATAAATCTACTCAATAACTCGAAACAAAGTTATCTGCACAATACATAAAACGCAATGAAAATCTTGTCAGTCTTGTTATTCAAATTTGTTTTGCTAATGAATTAAGGTAAATCCAGTACAGGTTGGAGCTCACTTACAACATCCACGCTGTCATGCTCTTTCAGCATGATGACAAAACTCATTCACTCGTTTCATCATTTTGTTTCATCTTTATTGCACACATAATATATGCAAACATTATATATATTTATACATGATATATTTAATACGCATTTGCAAGTGACAAAAAAAAGGTTATGTTCCGCTTTGGCAGGGGGCTGAAACCAAAACCCAACTCACTATCCTGTTGTACTAACAACCATACAGTATGCTGTGTTGACTAATAAATGAAAATACTTGGGGGAAAAGTGAAGCATCTGCGATTATGATTTAGTAATATTAACATTATAAACTCCCCACCAGCTTGAATTAGGAGTAATAACAAGACAAGCTTTTAAAGTTGCATAGAGTTTATTACAAGACATTCTCCACATAAGAGGCCAGTTATGCTATGCATCATCTTCCCTCTTCTTTCCTCCGGCATTGCTCGCAGCATGCTAGCTACATAGTTACCAAACGCTGCTGCTATGTCTTCCGGTTTTTGGAGTGTTTCTAGCGCTTGCTGCATCAGATCTTGGCGAAGATGATGATCTGTCATACAAAAACACATCTTAAGCTTCTGCAATCGAAATCTTTACATGACACCTTAGCTTCGAATGAAACTCACCACTGTCCGTGTCAGGCATTGGACGCTTCCTTTTTAGTTGCCACGCTCTGGAAAAATCTGCATCTAATGACGTTCATGAGAGAGAACATTGATCTAAATTATAAATTGAACTACATTTATTTCAGAGTCAGTTATTGAATAATGATGTTTACAAAATGCAATGTGGTACCTTCTAATAAATCAGTATCACTACTGCTCGAATCCAAGCATGGATTATTCGACACGTCGGCTGTTGTATTGTCAGATGTATCGTTGTCTTCATTATCTGTCAGACAATTCCGCAAATCCTGCCAAAATCAAAGGTTCAAGGTTCAAGTGACACACTGGAAATTGTAACCGACGTAAAAGTTGAATTTAGCAAGTGTTTACGTTTGGTTCGACTCCCGAGTTTGACTTGATGTTGAATTTGTTTCGTGTGCTCTCGTCTAGAAGTAGGAACTTCAACTTCTCAAAATGAACCCACCTGGGCTTGTATATTTCAGCGTTGTCAGTCTCGTTGGCACTTGCCGAGTTTCTTTGTTTGGCGTACTCGTGATGGAAATATGTACGGAGATTTTTTATCTTTTTTTTAACACCTGTCACTTTCAGAGATGAATGTCAATTAATATTTGGATGATCGTAGTATACTTTACATATACACTAATGATCAAAAGTGGACATGCGGACACCCCTGTACTGGCCTTTGAAGATTGTTTGACAAGTAGTAAGCCTCACATGTGAAGGAGTTGTCCAAGCGAATGACACTTTAGCAATTCTCTACATTGTTACCCTGTAGTTTGATGCTATAGTCCCCACCCCAGCAGCACCCAGCTTTGCAATAATGCAAACCCTCGTGAAAAGGGCACGAGTGAAAGTCAAACCTGGGTCACTACCACCAAAGGTGAATGTGCTGTCTACCAGGCCATTGCGGGGCTTCTTTTGATCATATAGCGTAAGCTAAGAATGTGAAGGGTTCATGCAGCCAAATTAAGCCTCGTGGAGGGTCCACGTGTTTATTTTTAATATATACGCAGTACAAACAAGAAACGAAAATAATACCTGAGATATTAAATGTGACAGCGAGAAACTTGTACGCTCGCTTTTTTTTCGGCCTGTTGAAATAATCGTCGTGTTTCAAATTCCACAACTCTGGAAGACTTTCCAATTCGTCTATGAACTTCGAGTCATTAATTTTCACTTTCATTATGCTTGTCTTATATTATAATCGAGGAAGAGTGCAAAGTGGCGAATGAATTGCAATGCAACAACCTAAACGAGTTTCAGACCAGCTGTGTAAAAATCGGTTCGAATTTTTATCACGACATTTTAAAACCACGTGATTCGAACTGCGTCGTCATTGGTTGAAAAAAAATCTGTGGCTCGGAAAGAAGCGTCGTAATAGCGTCGAATTGGAGTAACGTCGATAAGAGATATTAGAAAATAGTCTACAAATAAAATGACGGTAAAGAAATTGGGAACCATGATTTTGATTTATTATGTTTTCAAAAAAAATTTACAATAACAATATTATTATTATCAAGTCTGGATTCTGAAACATCGATAGCAGCCATCGATCTCTCTCTACATCGCGATCTACGCTACCATGATCATTACCGTATTGAAGAAGTGAAGTTGATAGCCGCACATCCGCTTGAATAGTTGAAAATATACTGTGTGAGATATTATTTTCTATTTCATGTGTGTAATGAGTAAAAATTTATATTGATAAGTCGTGGACCTTATAATATAACGTCATTCTATGAGTACAACTCGTTAAGATGTGGCTTTCAGGCTTCAAAGTTTAGGTTTTAGGAAGCTCAAACTGTGGGCAAAGTGCTTCGAAGATACCAGCAACACAATTTTTCGTGTAAGTTAAGTCTCAAACATGTCAACTCAAACCATAATGCAAATTGTTTCATACTGATAGCTGGATAAAAAAAAAATGTGCATTCATCTTTTGGCTGTGACGTGCACAGAATGATGAAGTTCGTGGGCTAACAACTCGTACAGTAACGGAAGGTAGTGTTATTCGCATAATCGAACACCCAACTATAACAAACTTTGTGCAAGTAGAATGTCATCGGTATTACACGTGTGTTCCGATCCGGCGGAAGCGCAGGAGCTGTTCGAACCCCAAGGACTGTATTTGAAACCGGTTGCCAAGATCAGCATCAGTGTCCAGCTCCCGCAATTGAAAACGCCTGGGAAGTCGATTTCGAGTTGGGAAGTAATGGAGAAAATAAAAAACTGTACAAAACCTGACAAGTTCATAACCCTCAAAGTGAGCAAAAGCACTTTGGAATTCATACGATTCGAAGGGGAAACGGAAACGAGGAGTCAGATGAAAGTGATTATAGCGCGGTTAGACAACAAAACGATCAAACTCACCGGGTTTCCAGACTTCCTCAAAGTGCGAGCGGCTGAAGCCAAAATCAATTTCCCAACACGACACGACTGGGATTCGTATTTTCGAGATGCTAAGAACATGAACGAAATGAAGCCGGGTGAAAGACCGGACACCATCCACTTCCAAATGTTGCCGTGCAGGTGGTTCACGAACAAGAAGGATGGAGACAGTGACAAGCCGAGCGAATACGTTTTGAAAAAGGTGTTTGACACTTTTGGTGATGTACGGTGTGTGGATATCCCCATGTTAGACCCTTACCGTCGTGAGATGGCCAAAAATTCTGGTACAATTCAGACATTCTCCTTCGGACAGGACATCACGTTTGAAGCGTTTGTTCAATTCCAAGAGTACATTGGATTTGTGAAGGCGATGACTGCTCTGCGGGGAATGAAGTTCATTCACAAGAGTGAGGATGGAAACTGCTTTGCTGCAGATGTCAAAGTGAGATGCTTAATGTGTGAACGATTGTTTTCTGTTTCTTTATTTTTTTACTGTTTGTGTAAATGCGATACTAAAAATATTGTTTTTTATTATCTCAAGGTTGACTTTGATCGATCGAAGCATCTCAGTGACAAAAACATTCGAAAACGTCGCCAAGAGCGAGAAAAGTTAATCTTGCTAGAAAAGGAAAAGGAAGAAAGAGTGAAAAAGGAACGAGAAGACGAAGAACGACGGCGGACAGAAGAGAAGTAAGTATTAATATAATTTGAACTCGTAGTAAAGCTTCATAATAATGATTTGTAAAATCCGGGTTATAAATCAAAGTGGTCGTTGTATGCATAAGGTGTGATCCAAAAGCATTGCTTTTTGATTACTGTATCAAGAAGCATTGATTTTTGATACAGTAATAAAACCTTTGTGTGTGCAATTCAATATTTTATAAACATTATGCATGTGCAGTTGCAAATCAGCAAGTTTCTTTCACAATATAGTAGGAACTTCATAGTTTGTTTCACAATATAGTATGAGCGTGTCAACAAGGTTGTGCGGTGATCGATGAATTTGACAACAAATCTGCAATCCTTTACCCTTACTATCATGACAAATAGGAAAAGTTGGAATCGTGAAAGTGGATATTTTTACCCTGTCGGTTGAGATACCAAATTTGTTTTTGTCATTTTTTGTAGTGAGGGTAAGAGAAGCTAAGACATATCCTGTCGCCAATTAGTCGCTTTAGTGACACTCGTTCAAAATCTCTTTTTGTTTTTTTTTGTATGGTTATGACATTGGGTTAACAATGTCATACTACTTGAGAGCCAAATTGTCGTTAATTACCATAAACCTGATTTTGAGATATTAATTAAAGAAAATTATAAATTTTGCCCTAAGTATATGCAATCCTATCAATATATCTCTCAATATATGCCTATGCAATCCTGACAACATTGAACGTACAAAACTAGCATTTCTGAGCAAAAGTGCAAATATGACACTTTTGGAGTTTAGCCTTAGTTTGGCTATTTTATTACATCAATCAACTGAAATGATGCATTTTTGCAGTAACAAGAATTTTGCTTTCTGGTAGCGATTTATTTTCTTTCTTGCTGATGGTGCTATGGATATTTTTGGTTTATTTCAATAAAAACAAACATTTGCACGCATTCTCAGTGAGTGAGTGTAAGAATCGCAAATACTGAAATTCTTTTGAAGTGTACAAAACTATAGTATGTTAGGAGATTTATTCCAGCACGAGGGTCAATCAATGTATACGCCACATGTGGCACACACACTGAGGCAGAAAGCACAGGTGCGAGAGCGTTCAGTCACTAAGCAATCTATTGCGCAAAATTATTTCATAATGGCACAGTTTTTCACAATTACTCAGCATCTTAGGTTTTTCTCATCACATATTGGCAAAATTTCATGTTATGAAGAAGTCACATTAATCGAGATATTTTTTCGAGATATTATATATACATTTTCTGTATATAGAATATATTTGCTGTAGATATATTTTTTGGAATGTAGGTATATTGATTTTATAAGACAATATGTAACAATTTATCAATTTTATAAGAAACTAGCTGATTCTCCTGGCATTGCATGATTGATTAATTGAAGGGTCTGGCGTTGAGGAACATTTTTTGTCACAAATAGTCAGGAAGCATTTTTGAATGTGTTAGGTGCAATTCTACCTTCCTGATGCATAATTTTGAGCTAAACAAAAAATATGTGAAAAACTATTGGTGCAAAAAGTGCGGAGTAGCCCATAGACAGCAAGGCCAAGTTCAAATCTCTAAACATGAATTAAAGAAATCTACAAACGTATTTGTACATTACAATCTACATTTCACAAAGAATGACTTTATTGTAACTGAATATCCTACATAATAAGATTTTCTTGTGTGAAAATAAATTCCAATAAATTTGTGTGAAATAAATAGAATAAAATTTGTGTAAAAATAAATCTTTGCCCACCCTTGACTGAAATGCTGGCTACGCCCATTGTCAAAGGAATGCGTAGCGAACAGACAAACTCAAACTTCGTCTTTCATATAGCCTATATCAGAGATAATAAAATTCAGATGTTTGTGGTCTACTTTCCTCCTTTATAAATTGAGCGCGTGACGTAGAAATTAAACGTTTGGCGCACAGATATATTTCTGTTGTTTCTTCAACGAGGCAGTTCTCGCGGTCCTTTCATAGTGTAAATACGTAAATTGAACACTTTGGGTTTCCAGGAGAAAATCTGTAGCCGAAGAGAAAGAGCGTGAGCATAAGAGGGAAGAGAAGCTGAGAAAGCGAGAACAGCGAAAGAAGCACAAGCAACTGCAGAAAGTGCAACTTGCAGAACAGCAGTTACAAAGAAGAAAACAAGAGGAAGAGGAACAAGAGAAATTTTGCTTGAAACAAAAAGCTGCTGCCAATCGTCTTTTCTCGGCACTGATCAATGACGTCAAGGTAACCAAATTACCAAAAACCTTAACGGCGGTTTAATAAGTGTACTGAGTTGGGAACGTTTTACAGAAGTGTACATTTTATTTTTGGTAGATGAAAAAGCAGAAAGAAGAGTTGAGGAAACGGATGGCAGCGATCGAGAAAGAACGTAATCATAAAAGATTGGAGGAGGAAAGACAAAAAACGGACGAAATTGTGAGTAGCGTGTGTAGTAGTGCCAATCCTCGTTTAGTGGAGCGTTGTTTAGAGAAAGTCGCCGCCGATGAACTTTCCAGACATCAACAGTTGATCAAAGAGCAAGAGCTTAGAGAAAGGATAATTCAAAACATGAAACTCAAAAAGGAGCAGACCAGGGAGAAAGTAAGACACGAATTGCCATCCAGGACTAAACTTCGTAGTGTTCTAGTAATGAAGACTAAAACGTGCGATGTGGAAAAAGAACCCATACCAAAACTAAAAAGTGTACTTGTATCTCACCAATAGGATTTTTATGATAATTACAAAGATTTTAGGAATTATTCAGTCAAAAAACATTGTACAGTGAATTCTACTACAACTACTACTGCTCACATTTCCTATTTATTTTTATTATCAAATCAGGCTAAGTTAATCAACAGGTCACTGTGAATAATCTTTATGTTGGTCATACAGGTGTCTCGTTATATGCATTCTCACTTTGTGTTTTTTTTTTGCAAATAACACGATTTGAAGACAAAAATAATAAAATTTTCTAAAATGTTTACGTACGTTTGTTCTGCGTTGCAATTTTTTTAATATTTATAATTATCTATTCATTTGACACGATTTTACGGAACCAATTAATTGCATAAGACGAGTGATACCTGTGTTGCCATTTTACAACAAATGTTAAAAACTTTTGTAGGTTATTTTGCAGCCAATATGTCTGGATGTGATACGAATGTCAGGAGAAAAAAACCAATGTCTTCAGGTTCACATAACTTTTGATACATTCGATCCAAATCTGCAATTCATTCATTTTGTAACTTTGCACATTACGGCTGAGTCTACAGTCGTCCATAATAAATACTTTTATAGATAAACTACACTTAAACTCGTCAGTATTAACTGGAAATGTCGATAGTTTATTTAACTCATACTGAAAAAAAATTTCCTTAGAATACACAACTCGTACTCTTAACAGGGTACTTTCGGATTAGATGCCTGGTCCCACTTGTGGCACTAGTCAGTAGGTTTGATTTGTGACCTGGCAAGTGTGATCGATCAAAGTGTGTTTATGATTAGAAAAACAAGTAACAAAAAAACAACTGCAGAAATGTGACTACCTATGTGACGCATTTTATTTCTCCAATTTTTAATTTCGAGTGTTTACTTGTTTTTCCAATAATATTTAGGCTAGGGATTTCAAACATTGTGTTTATGACGACAGGTCACTAGGTTGGGCAAACACTCAAGTTGAAAAGGACTTACCTAACCTAGTGATCATTTTTCATAGTTCATTTTTACCACAAAATCTCATTTTTTCATTTTTCAAAGTTCACTCTTTTACCACAATGATCACGCATCCCTACCAACTAGTGCCACAAGCGGATGGGTTTCTAAACCAAAAGTTTCTTAACGCAGGCAGCAAACTAGCATTCAATTCAACATTACCTCAATGTGCTGAATGGCATACACTTTGCATGATCAAGAATGGACGTTCTGAAAAATTTGCTTGACTAAAAAGGGGTGGTCCTAAAATCCAAAAATTTGGGCATTTCCTCAATATTTTCTCAACCGCTGTAGGAAAGCACCACGTGCAACGATTTGATATGGCTGTTTGCATGTGACGTCAAGCATGGGAAATGTCACTTTTTTTGGTCATGCAAAGTGCTTGCCAGTCAATAAGTTGGAGAAACGCTGAGGAACTTGATTGCTAGTTTGCGAAAATATATAGTACCTAAGTATTCTTATAAACCTCTAAGAATATTAAACTGAGACGTATAGGAATGATGATGAAGATGAAATAGGATTTCATGAAGCAGGAGGAAATGGGAGGATGTCGAGAAAACCTGCCCTCGTGGTGTCAGACCCCAAACTAAATAAGTCCACATGGTACGAGTGGGGGAAGAACTCGGCCGACTCCCGCCAGAGGTGAATGCTGCGATCACCCGGCCACCATGGAGCCTCCCAAGTTCAAGGAAGCTTGCCACACAGAAAAACGTTAAATTATGTCAATGCTATTGAGTTGCATGATGCCCATTGATAATTTAATGCTGGAAGTCATGGCAGATAATTGTCTGCCATGACTTCTAGAGACATTTTAAGTCATGCATAAAGACATTTTAACTTAGGGTGCCGCCATTCTTGCTGCAAGTTATGGGTGACCCAAAAATGGTACTGTCCAGTTTCATTCAAGGTCAAATTTGGGATGCATACCAAACTTGATGTAGTTGGGGGGGGGGGGGAACAAAGACCAACGTACCCGATTATAGTTTAACATTGATATTGACATCACATCCGTCTCACAACAATTTTAGTAATATAGATTTCACCAGACATGACAAGCTGTTGTCTGTGTATTCTGCTGGTTTTGCAAAATCTGCTGCAAATATATGCTTCGTATATATGTTTTGTTCAAGGACTTTGAAGGATATTTGATGTAAAGCTGTCAGGTCTTGAACCACTGTTCAAATTTGTCAAGCACTTTATGGCATTTGTATGTATCAAATGACATCTAAATAAAATCTACTAGGTAGCTTAGCTAGTTTTTGTACCACATGACTAAACTATGTTGTTGATTGGCTGAAATCGCAAGACTCCCAAAACCTTTCGAATTTGAGGCCATACCGCAGATCAAAAACCCAAGGGTTTTACAAGAGTCTGACCCAAGGGTCTTCAAGGCTATGCCTCATATCATCAAAGTTGTGTGACATGTCACCCAGGGGAAAAATCTGAAAACTCCTGTAAAATTCATCATGTAATATGGCCTAATATGGAAGATCTTGTTGCAGGCTGAATATTTTTGAGGCTTTTCACCTGTACGAACATTTTGGTAAGGTTTCAAAACCGATGTCTGAACGAAGCTCTTGTTGCAGATAGTACATTTGTACAGTTTTGACCTGTATGACTTCAGTTTTTTTTTTTTACCTGTGAATAAAGGTTTCCACCTGTATGAACTCGATGAATTATTAGGAGACATACATGGACTTGTTTTGATAGGTGGAACATTTGTAAGGGTTTTACCGTTTTGAATTCAGTTTTTCACTCATGTGAACGCTTTGATTGATTATAGTATAGAAGCCCATGCGAAGCTGTTATTGTAGTTGCAACAGTTTTAAGCTTTCACGTGTAAACTCAGGTTTTTTTTACGTTTGTGAACTCTTTGATGATCTTCCAAAATCTTTAAGAACTCTTGTTACAGATGAAATCATTGTATGGTTTTCACCTTTGTCAACTCATGCTTTTGGACCTGAATATTTGATAAATTTTAGTACAGAAGCTGAGCGAAGTTACTTTTGCAGGTGAAACACTTGTAAGGATTTTACCTGTGCGAACTGACGATTTTCACCCGTGTGAAGGCATCAATATATTTCAGTATAGAAACCCAAACGAAGTTCTTTTTGGACGTAGAACATTTCACTCGTGTTGATGCTTTGATAAATTTTGATATTAGGAATGTGAATTTAGATGTATAAGCCCGAGTGAAGTTTTTTTGCAAGTGGAATATTTGTAAGGTTATCCCCTGTGAAGTCTTTGGTGTTTTTTTTAAGCAAAATCTCTAAGAAAAGATCTAGGAACATATATTTGTATGGTTTTACACCCATGTGAATGGTTTCATAAAATTTAGTATAGTAGCCAGAGCGAAGTTGTCTTTGCGGTTGAAAATTTGTAAGGTTTTTCACATGGGTGAGCTTAGTTTTTCATTTGTTTTAACTCTGACGAATTATTGGAAAACAAGCATGAACCAACTTTTTTTTTGCAGGTGGAACATTTGTAAGGTTTACACCTGTGTGAACTCAAGATATTTTATCCATATAAACGCTTTAATAAATTTTAGGACAAAAGCACGAGCAAAATTCTTTTGCAGTTGGAACAGTTGTAAGGTTTTTCACCGGTGTGAACGTATTGGATGAATTTTTAGGTTAGAAGCCCAATGAAAGCTATTTTTTACAAATGAAAAATTTGGAAGGCGTTGTTGGGTAGAGAGCAAGCAAGTATGAAGAAAGTTTTTTATAGAAATAAATAAAGCACGTCAATGTAACATGTTCTGAGGAAACATTACAATGAGAGTATTTGCTATTATAAAACAATTTAATGCAAAGAAACTGAAGTGTTGAATTTTTGGTAAATTGTAACACACGTGGTTTTTAATTTTTTAAGTTGAATTGGTTTACTGTTTAATGCTGTGGGTAACACCTAGTGTGAGATATGAAATACACTTTTGAAAAGGTGCACCCTCTCCCCCCTTATTTCACAAAAAAACATCCTAAAGTGGATTTTTTTGGAAAAGGTGAAACACGTGTTCACATATCCTCCGCATTTATGAAGTAGAATGTAAATACCAATTTTCAGGTGTTGAGATGTAGGTAACTTCTAAGAAAACTTTACCCCATTTTCACCTCCTAAACCGGATTTTGGAAAATGGAACAACACGAGTTTCTTTATTTTTAAAGATGATTCCAAATACTAATTTTCATGACTTTGAAATGTAAATATCCTGTTTGAAATTAAACCCCCTTTTTCACCTTCGTATAACTGAATTTTCGAAAAACACGTGTTTCTTAATTTTTACATGGGAACCTGAATACTGATTTTCACGTCTGTAACATCTTCGGTTTTGAAGATGCTACAGAAGGTATACTCTTATAAAAAGTTCATCCCTTATTTCTTTTTTTCACCCCCTAAGTGGATTTCCGGAAAATGGTGAAACGCGTGTTTCTTTATTTTGAAAGAAATATCTAAATACCAATTTTCACGTCTGTAACATCTTCGGTTTTTGAGATATACGTATTCTCCTTCTGGAGTGTCAAAACACCTGATCATTCCACGTTTGGAATTTTTCACGTAACGAAACACAATGTATGAACAACTTCAAATAGCCTTCATAATAATTGATAGCTTCTGATAAACACGTGTGTGCTTTGCGTATATCGCCATTACCAATCCATTTCAAACTTTTAATAGTAGTTTCGGGACGTTCTACCAGAAATCAATTTCGTCCAGCATTCCTGAAGCAATGTATAGAAATGAAGAGTCCATTTTATGAACTTGTAACGTACAGTTACGATATGACCCCTCTGGCCCTCTTTCCACCTGCTGAGGCAGGTGGCTATTGAGGTCAGGTGGACATGTACAATAGTTGTTCTTAAAAGTGTGACATTTCTCTGCGGACGGACAGACAGACATACATTAGAAAAACTTAATGTTTAAGCTTAAGCTTAAATGTTTTTCTTAGAGAAAGTGTTGTTAACTAATTTTACCTAACCAAAACTACCCTAAACAGTTCTATACAAGAAGTTATTTCATACTTTGCCAAAAGACGCCAGGCTAGGCACTGTATACAATGCCTTGATTGTATATAATACATTGCAGATATAATTGTACGTAATAGATTGCTTGTATTACATACAATTTTAAACGGATTGTTCAGCTCCAATAATACCCATTCCCCTTTCCCATCTGCTGCACTTGTTGCACTCTCGATTAACTTAAGCTTCAAATATTCCATTTCGTGCGAATCCACCAATGCTTGTCCATGTGGTTTTCAACGTACACCTCGGGTCGATTTTAATTAATTTATTTGCGTTCCAAACCGGATCAAAAAACAGATTAAAATCAGTATTACGCCATTTTTGTTTCGGAAAAATGCTTACATTCTAACTAACGGAATCCTCCCGGCCAAATACGTAAGTCGTTAGTTAGTAACAATCATTGGTAGTTACCACTAGCCAATGTACGGCATGATCCAAGAGGCTAATCGAGCGTTCACAAGAGAGCGTGACCTGCGATGTCCTTTAAACATCTCGGAACTGAATCCGAAGTGGAAGAAAACAGAAGCGTTTATATAAGAAACGTTACCCTGAAAAAGCCATGACTACCACAGTAAACACAAACTTAATCTCCCAACATTGTAAAGTTATCCAAACAGTTACTATGACATTGTATCACCGAACTACGTACGGTACAATGAAAACATTCATTTTTAACTGCTTGTTACTATTTAGTGTCAAGCAATTGTCTTCAGATGACTAATGTCATGAGTACTGTACATAACAGTATTTTTTTTAAATACGGTATATCGACGTCTGTTGAGTTCTTTATGGTAATTCATACCAGTAGTCTCAGTTCCGATGTTTCAAAATGGTGTTGGTACATGATTCGCCCAATAACGTTCAACACCCGCTTTTCTTTTCAACAATGTGTACCTCATGTATGTCGGCAAATGCTAGTTCTCATGCAAGAATTGTCACCAATACAGTTAACTGTTTGGAGAACGTATTCCTTGCATGAATCGAGAACTACTTCTATAACTGCCATTAAGTTTTACAACTGATTAGCTCTACCACCCCAGCTTCGCCCAGCATATGAATTGGTGTGTTCAAACCGCATTTATTTATCGATATCCATTGCAGATATAATGGAAACCATGGATGTAGCCACACAACTGGAACCATTGAAAAAAGCACGTAAAGCATATTTGACATGCCTTAATGGAAGTAAGTGAAAATTCTACGTTTTATTTTATTTTATGTATATTGTATTCTCACACTAATATATTGGCAATTTATCATGACTATTTTAAACGTGTTCTGGGTAGATTACCAGGGTTTGAAATCATAATGGATGATGCTCAGTTCATTGATGACTTTCTTTAAAAACTTGGCATCCACAAGTTGGTTAAAAGCACCATAGAATGTCGGTATTTTATTGGATGAAAGTAAAGTTTTTACGCTTTTTTTACGCTTATAAGACACTAGCAAGTACCCGCGTAGCTTCGCCCACGCACGTGAAATGGTGGTATTTAATTTTTACATCACGATAAATTAAATTAAATTTTTACGTTATGTAACATGTTTGGTCTGTTTTCACCCCTCTTAACCGAATTTTTGGAAACACATGCACTGTTGTGCAACCTCGTTGACCATGACTATCGTGGGAGAAATCATTCCAGTTGTCAACGACATGTTGAACATACTTGTTTGTTCACATACCTCCCAACCTAGATATTCACTGGAATCCTTATGATGTGTCAGATGCAACACTAATACACAATAAAAACAATACTTCAGTAGTCGTTGATAATGTGGATTACACACATCAATTCACTGTGGTCTATTTAGCATGCTGATACCTATAGAACAAAATGTCGTTCCAAAATTCCAAAATTTAGATAATCACTTGCATTGTGAATGTTGTTTAGGGGGTCAATATAATATTGAGCGAGTGAAGAATGAATTCTCTTAACAATGAATTCTATTTTTATTCACTGAAAGGAAAGTTGATAGGAAAATTGTTTTCCGGAAGCAAACTTCAACAAACCACGTGAAGCACCAGATATTTTTGTTATTTTAAACAATGTTATTGTTTAAAATGCTGCGGGTAACAGATATTGAAAACAATAGGCCCGTTTAGTGTGAGATATGAAGTTCACTACACACTTTTTCCTCTTATATTACCCCCCCCCTAACCGGATTTTAGAAAAATGGAAAAACACGTGTTTCTTTATTTTTACGGAAGAATCTAAATACCAATTTTCATGACTTTGAGACGGGAATTGTGTTCATAATTTAACTTCCGTTTTTCACCCCCTTCAACTGGATTTCCGGAAAACGGCGAAATATGTGTTTGTTTATTTTTACAGCGTGATCTACATAGCAATTTTCACGTCTGTAGCATCTTCGGTTTTGGAGAGAAAGGTTTTCTCTTAAGAAACGCTTACCCCCTGTTCCCATTTTCACCCCCTCAATTAGATTTTCGGAAAATGGTGAAACACGTGTTTCATTATTTTTAAATAATCTAAATACTGATTTTCACATATTTAACATGTTCGGTTTTTGAGATATAAGTAACTTCTCAGAAAACTTCACCCTTTCGTTTTCACCCCCCTAATCCGGATTTCCGGAAAATGGAAAAACACGTGTTTGTTTATTTTTGAAGCATAATCTATATACCACCTTTCATGACTTCATGTGTCGGTATCGTGTTCAACATTCAACCCCCGTTTTTAACCCCCTTGACTTTTTTCTATCTTTAAATTGAGGAGTTGGGTGGAAAAAACGGCATGAATCCACTCACGTCGTTATTCCTTAAAATGAATATATTGAATCGTTTTAGACCAATCTATAACATAAAAACATTGGGTTGCCTATAATTTGCACTTTCGGTTTTTTTGAAACAAGAACATGAAACTATTATGTTCTTGAAACTGTAAATGTGAATTATTTTGTGATTTCTTTCTTTTTGTCGTTTCGCTTCCTGGATGTTTCACTCGCTCGTTTCACTTTCAAAATAACGAGAAAGACAATGGTCTTTGGAAAAACGGCGTAAATGCATTTATAAATTAACACGATATTTGTAATAGCGGCGTAATTGCATTTTTAAATTAGCCTGTAACTTGAAGCTTGTCAACTAAAGTTAACATTCTTTTTTTGCAAAACTTGTTCATTTTGCTTTTATAAATATACAGTTAAAAGAAAGTTTTAATCTTGAATTTGCAGGTGCCAGAAATGTTTGCTCGTTTTCTCAAAACTACATTATTTTTGGTTTGTTTGTTTTTATCGCGGTCAGGAGTGGCCAATATTTACAGCACAAACTTAGACAACTAAGCACATAAAATATGTTGCAAGTAGAAATTTGAATTACCGGTACGCCGTTATTCCACGCAACTCCTCACATTATTTCCGTTATATTTTATGATTAAGAAATAATGTAACATTATTTTCTGAAATTACACATTGATAACATTCTTCTCTGCTATCGTTTAGCTGTGAATGGTGAAAAAGAACTGAACGTGTTTCGAAATTTTGTGACCAAGATTTTGGGAGAATGGCCCATAGCTGCAGGAAATAGTTGGAAGCTTAAAGATTCATCATTGGAGAGGTTTTTCGGACGAATTCTACGCTTGGGCTACAGCATTCAAATAGTCAACGTGAGGATCGGCGTAGACATGAAAGATCCTTCAAGAAAACGAATAATCGTAAGTCAGTCGTTCATTTATAAGCATCATCATCAAGCATTATCATTCAAGAAACAAATGTCCATACAAAACATCTTTATTCAATAAGCTTATGAAGATTCTATGCTCCTAATTTTTTAAAAATAGGCAATTAGGGATTTCAATACCGCCCGAAATTTCAATACCGGTATTTCGGTATAATTTAATTTTAATACCGGAATCCCGGTATTAATACCG
>JAQIWH010000961.1:0-37364 GCA_034695005.1 Cryptops parisi | reverse complement strand
ATAATATGCATACTGTATATACACATATAGGGTGACCACCATGAAATTTCGAAATTTCCTGTCTAGCGAAAATTCTTAATGCACTGCGCGTATTTGTTACCACAAAATATTGGAAAGCATGTTTTGTTTTGTTTCTAAATGAAAAATTTACCCATCAAAAACAACAAAATATTGAATTTGCGATATTTTTTTTTTTAGATAAAAAGTTTTGTTTTTTCTGTCAAAATTTCGATGAATCCTATGGTTTCCATTTCCTCATCAACAATCGAAATGAACGGAAATGACGAAAACAACCGAACGCTTTTATTTTATTTTGAATCTACGTTTTCAAACAATAATAAAAAAAACAGAAAATGAAAACAAAACAAGAAAACAATCACCAGCCGATGTTTGGACCAATGAAATATAAAATTTCTTCAATAACAAGACGCCATATAGCCTAAGTCACTCGATAGCCTAAGACGAATCCATAGACACTTCATTCATCAAAATCCATCGAGTCGTTTTGTTTGTACAAACTCACAACTCACTCACAAGTGAAGATAATATAAAGCGTATAAATAAAAAAAAACGACAAAACTTTCAACAAGTATGAACCATAACCTTGCAATAATAATAATAAGTATGACGCCATCATCACATTAGGGGTGGGGGAAGTAAAAAAATATTATTTGCCAAAGAACAAGAAACTCCTTTTTACTTCACCATTGCGATTCGCGATTTACGATCATTTTCTACACCTGCCATTCTTCGTTTACACTACCACCAAACCAGAAAAAGATTCCAAAAACCATTTACCACAAAATAAAAAAATAACAAACCACATGAGTAAGAAATAACATTATTGCCCTACAATTTTTTTTCTGTTCAATTTGTTATGTGATATAAAAAATTCTAGTACATTAGAAATCACTTAGTTCGAATAACATTAAGTTCACAACGCTCTCAGTGAACTTGGAAGTTTTGATTGGCCTCAAGTAATACTGTAATACCCGCATCGGTATACAGTAATACTTACGGCAACCTAACCGTGGCACGCGGAACGATTTTCAATGGCACGCTGGGTGAATTAAAATAAAGTAAATATTATTCTAACGGTGCCATTAAAACGATTAAAAAACTTGATAAACTTGAATTTCTTTGATGCATATTGTGTATAAAAAATAAAGGACTTATGTTGGCACGCAGAGTGATTCGCTACATTACTTTGGTACGCTATTACTAAAAGGTTGCCGATCCCGATATAACGTAATATATTTATTAAATTAACGTAATATTTATATACATGTATAAAGCAATATATTTTTTTAAGGTGTTTCCTTGTAAATTTTTATACTTTTGAAGAATTATTAAATTTATATCCATATAGGGTGTTGTTCAAGGGTCTAGTCAACTTTTAACCACTAATATTACACATCGAAACAAAGCAAAAAGTCCATATAAAAACATGGTTTTTAAAATGCATACTCATTTGCATATCTACAGCAATTATGAGGCAGGCCTATATGCAATTTACACGATTTCACCCTGTGTTATCTCAAAATATCAGCATTTCTGAACCTATGTTTATAGTTTGTTTGATTTCTTTTGATGCGTAATAAAATTTGACCGGACTTTTGAGGAACACTCTGAATACAAACATTTTTGGACACCCTGTAGATTATATCATTTTAACTTTTATTATATATAAAAATTAAAAGTTACACGGTATATAAAAAAACGTGTATCATAAATCAATTTTTTTTCTGTATGGAAATTTAATGTACACTCGAAAAAAATATTTTGTGTTAATCGAAACCCTTTCATCTACTCTTTCAGTTCATTTAACGTGAGTCAGCTCAATTTTTTGACATTAGTATCATGATAAATGTCTTTTCCTGACAAATAAACTAAATATATATATATACCGTATATATAAAAAAAAAGAAGAACCATCCATACCCTTGGACGATAAATCAGCTCCAAAAATTGCGTTAAGACGAAATCCATTCGAATTTAATCAAGTTGGAACATGTTTCGCCTTTGGCTCCAATATGACCAATAAAATGATTGCATTAAATGCACTACCTTTCACTGAATTTAAATAGCTTCGTATACAACATTTTAGGAAACTGCAATGACTTGCCCAGCTGGTGCTTTAACTGAGTTGGTTTTTATTTTCTACACTCTCACACATGTTTCACACCCTACTTGTCAACAACCCTAGTTAAGATAATTAAAGTTGGAATTGGCGCAAAACCAAAGTAAAGGCCAATCGTATAATTTTAACATTTTACGGTGACGTAATTAAAATAGCATAGATTAGACTCAAATTGGCATACTGTGTACCAATTTTAACACACATGTTATATTTTGACCAAAATGGCTTATTGTATTATTATATATCAAGGTGACAAATTTGATACCAAAATGACGTATTTTTTAATCAAAAATGGCATACAATGACCAACATAGAAATTTCTCACCAAGCTGCCATATTTTGACCAAAATCACATATAGTATAACCAAACAATATTTTTCCTCATCAAAATAGCATATTTTCATAGATGTAAGCATATTTTGATCAAAATGGCATATTTTCATAAAATAAATAAGTATGATTTGACCAAAATCAAATTTTCATTAAAATCACATATTTTCATTGAAATGACGTATTTTCATCAACAAAAAAATGAAAGTTTCATCAAGTTGACATATTATGATCAAAACAGGATTTTATCACCAAAATATCATAATATTTTGACTAAAAAAAAATGGCATATTTTCATAAATTTTAGGATATTTCTTTATATATTGATATGAAATTTATTGATATATTAGGACCAAAATCACGTATTTTCATCAACATGACAAATTTTGATTAAAAATGAAGTATTTTCATTAGAAAATGACATATACTCATCAAACTAGTGTATTTGCAAAAAAATGACACATCTTCATCAAAAGACCAAAACATCAGAATTTCATCACCAAAAATAGCACGTTTTGTCCAAAATGACAATTTCGTACAAATAGAACCTGAATTGACCAAAATAGCATATTTTAGATCAAAATATAGCAAATCGTTTTTACCAAAAAAGTAACAAATTTTTCTGACCAGACTTATCATATTCCGACCTAAATCGCACATTTTGTGAAAAAATAACTTTATTATAGCACAAAATGACGTCATCCGACCAAAATATCAAATTTTGACCTAAATAGAACATGTCAATATTTTGTTTCATATTTTCTTCCAACTGCATATATCAATTTTTTGTTCTATATGGTTTCTCACGTTTCAAAACTCCTTTTATTCAACGTGTACACACAGTATATCTACTTGAGTTGAAAATTTATTATTCAAGATTTGTGCCAAAAAATAAAGAAATATCCGATAAACAAACAAACCCCCCAAATAAACGAAAAACATTCTCTTGATATATCGATCACAAAACGTTGAATAGCTTCTTTCGTCTTAATCGATATTTACTGCATTATTAAAATGTAAACAAAATTGGATCCTTAATACAGGTTGTTCACAAAACATAACTTAATAAATAAAGAATAGATATGTCATCTCATTGAAGTCGCACATGAATCAACTCTAAATAACACACAGATAGTTCATCTTTACTTCATTCAAGTCGCACATAAACAAACTCTAAATAACACCAATGAAATAACAGCTCCAAAATGTATAAGCAAACAAAAATCAATATTATTTGTTTTCAATTTTGAATAACACATTATTATTACTTTTTTTCAATAACCAACAATAACTTTACGATCTAGAAAAACACAAAATCACCTTCGGGATAAGAAAATCACGTCCTAAATTTTGTTTTTATGTCTTGTTATTATTTCATCTGTATGATTTGCTTATATTTTGCATTCCGAAAAATCAATGGCAAATATACCCGACCGATAAAACGATCCATAACAACAAACAAGATAAAAATATTTTCGTGTATTTTTTAAATTGAAATTAAAAATATATATACTATTTTAAATTCTCCAAAAAATTCACGAGTTTCGAATTCGATTATTTAATTAAAAGAAGCTGATTTCTTAAAACAACAACTTCATTATTAACTTTTTGTATAGTTTTTAAATTACGGAACTGGAAACCATCTTTTGAAATTTAAAAGATAATTAAAAATAATTACACGAGTTAATGATTAACTTTCACGTCGTTTCGAACTTTTTATTTTTCTTCAATATAGCTATTGAATTTCCAGAGCTTTAAATTGGAAAAAACGACGATTTCTTCAATTTCGAAGAAGAAGAAGAAGTGTAATAAAACTTTTCCAAGTGTTAAAAGTAATTCCCTTAAATATATATATATATATATTATATAAAGTTAAGTTATATATATATATATATACTTGTATTATATATACATATATACGGTATATGAGAAAAGAATAAAACCGGTGTGGTCATCAAGTGTTTTCGCATTTCCAACTTGCGTCAAAAAGACTTTTACGACGTTTCTAATATTGCTTCTTCTTCTTCTTCGTTCAATCGATTTTGCAACGAACAATCCTTTTACAACTCGTAACGTAAAAACGAATGAAAAAAAAAGAAAAACCCCACCTAGAAAGGGGTTAGAATGAAGGAAATTTCCATTCTTACCGAATTGTGTTAAAACCAGCTGAGGCCATTCGGGGCAAAGAATCTTGGCAAAGGACCCCACCGAAAATAACCTCTTTTGCGCCAGCAGTGCAGGTGAATCAACATCATCAACCATTCACACGTGTATATGTATACATATTATATGGGACGAATTTTGACGTATAACTGTATAAATTCAACTGCCACGACATATAAAAAAAAAATTGTTATAAAAATATTAATATAAGTCTTTACAAAAGGTGTTTTTGTGAAATTTGAAGCTATGCATCAAAAAACAATGGAAACATTTATAAACACGAATCCAGAAATACATACCGATTTGTCGAACTTACAGCCTTTTGTCAAACTTACATTCTGTTTTCACTAAAAAACAAATTACCAGGTACGCCAGATTGACATCGCTACAATATCGATGAAATATCGATAGAAATTGATATAATATCGATAAAAATCGAAAAAGTATCGATAAAACTTAAAAGTATACACGTATACCATTGTGTACCCGGAAAAAAACACTTATGAGACAATAACAATTACACTACTTCACCCTGTGTTTTATCTCAGAAGGGAAGCATTTCCGGACCCATGTTTATATGAACTTTTTCCTTTGTTTCGATGTCTAGCATCTGAGGTCAAAATTTGATAAGACCAATCAGGAACACCCTGTGTATACATAAATTATATAAACAATTAAAGTATACACACATAATATATACAAATATAAATAATATATTTATAAATTACCGGCAATGTATCCAGGTATAATTCTATAAAACGTGGTTTTGTTTGGGCAATGTATGAAATAAGCATTGGAATAGTTAAATTAAGCAAGAATTTTGGTTAGTTTGGTTAACAGCTAGGCCTAAATTTATGCCAAAATGTGTTCTTAGAAGAAATGTCGTTAACTAATTCAAATTAACCTAATCAGTTGTATTACAAGATGTTTATTTCATACTTTGACAAAAAAGGCTAAACATTTTATACAATACATGGATTTTATACATTGCCGGAAACATATAAATACAATACAATTTGTATTAAAATATTAAATAAAATATGTATCCTGAGGTAACCTCCGTATTACTTGTAGGATTCGTTTTGTCAACGTAATGTGCACTTCCGCGTTAAACGGGGAATGCTCTTCTTTTTTTACAGTTTGATCATTTTATTTGTTTTCATTGATTATTATACATATTGTTGATTTAGTTGATTATTTTTAATGAATAACAAAAACTGCAGAACTTCAATGCATTAAGATGATTTGAAAGTAATAAAAAAACCGCGTGAAGAAAACCGCGCGCTAAAAAAAAAATCCGCGAAAACCAGGAGCGCGTAAATCTAAAATGGATTTTCTTTACACATCAGTAGACAAGAGATACCTAATTGGTGATTCTTTATCAACTTTGTGGAAAGGATGATTCGAACCGAGCAAATATGCGGTTAGGTTTCCAGAAACGCCCTTTGGTCAACGCACTTTGGGTCGATAATAAATTCAAAGTCAATATTTGCATAGTAGGTTACGTGTCTTCTCCTCCATCTATCACTCTTGTTCGATCTCTGCACTCACAATACAAGAAATGGAGCTTAAAATAGGATGACAAAACTCTCTATTTTTTACTCTCTTAGAGAAAGTCTTAAGAGAGTTGTAACTGAATAACTCAAGAAACCATTAAAGAACTTAATCCATCACGTCTTTAGAATAAAATTATTGACGTCTCAGAGTTGGGTTTTGTTTAATTTTAAAGTTTATATTTTAACCTTGTACTTCAAATATAGAAAACACCTTATTAAATATAACTTTTGTATAATTAAATATTATATAAAAAACAATATGAACAAAGTGATAAAAAAATATGAATAACAAGTACAAATGTAAAAAAAAAAATGATTTTTGAGAAAACGGTTTTTGAAATTTTAGGTTCGATTTATGCGATTTATGTTGCATTGGACGCGATAACCGCGGCTTTCGATTTACGCGGTTATCGATATTTTATTTTTTTTTTTTTTACATTTGATGTATGCAAATTTCGATCTATCCGATCTTTGAGTAAGAATTTCATTCTACATTTCTGCAAGTTTCGTTTCGTTTTATGCGAATTTGAATTTTTGCAATCTTTGAGTAATTTGATTTATGCGTGTTTTGAGTGATTCCATTTTCTATTTCCGTAAATTATACGATATTTTTTGTACGTACGGTGTATGCAAATTTCGATCTATCCGATCTTTGAGTAAGAATTTCAGTTTACATTTCTGCAAGTTTCGTTTCGTTTTATGTGAATTTCGATTTATGCTATCTGAGCAATTTGATATTCAATTTATGCGTTTTTTTTAGTTATTTTATTTTTTTTTTTTGTAAGTTTTGATTTATGCAAATTTTGATTAATGTAAATTTTTATTGAATTTATGCGATCGTTGAGTAATTCGATATTTGATTAATGCGAGTTTTGAGTAATTCCATTTTGAATTTCTGCAATTTTCAATCTATTTATTTATATACGCGATTTTATTTTACATTGGACCTATACGATTTTTGATTTTATGCGTGGGACTTATGCGGTTCTCGTTTTATGTGTTATTAGTTAGATTGAACTACTGTACACAGTATATTCTGATAAACGACTGTAGATGGCATTATACGTTCAATTTCCAGCTCACTCACAAACTCACAACTAAAGCAAATATAAAGAGCATAATAATTAACAGAACGACTACTGAAAATGAGGAATTAATATCCCGAAACATGTTATAAAAACAGAATATATGGGCATCTACAGGGTGTTCCACAAAGAATATGTGAGCATCTACAGAGTTTCTCAAAGTTTGCAAACGTAGGTAATATGTTCTAGGTATTTGTAACTTCTATAAGTAATAAGAACACTTTATATCCAAACAAAAAGGTGTCAAATGTCTTTGTAGATTTTTGAGACACCCTGTATATGTTGTTCATTGGTCAAAATCATTCTTAAACGACCTCTGATGAAAAAAAAAACACGTTACCTATTAAATGGAGACTTTCGAGACATCATGTAGAGACTTTTCTACTGCAAGCCAAAAATATGTCTTAAATGTATGGAGTAAATTTGTGGATTATATTTTTCCGCAGGTTGAGTAAAATAGAGTGGGAGATTATCTGGATTACAGATTTTCAAGATAACATAGCTTCATTCAAACTGTAAACAGAAAGCCCCGAATGGCGATAATCTATAAAAGCCATCTAAGTTGATTAGAAACGTTGTGGTTATTTTAACCTTACATTTAATTTGGCACATAAAAGGTTTGAAACTGGTCGGTGGTGGTGTGTGGTGCATATAAAACCGTTTAAAGCTTCAACCACATTGATCATGCTTTTGCCAATCGCTAATAGGATTTCGTTTCGGTGAATTTCACGCTGCGACAAGTTCGCCACGCGAAATCGCAAATCGAATTGCTGCCAATTAAGAAATGGAAGTTTAGCTCACCGAGAGATTAAAAAACACACAGCATGGGCAAAAAATCATTAGCTTTGAACTCTTGGTGCGTTTAGCAATTGGACCATTCGAAACCACTTTGTTGTAATGGACACTAGATCCAGTTATACGGCGTTTGATTTATGCGGGTTTTGAGTAATTCCATTGCTGATTTGTACAATTTTCGATTTATTCATTTATATATCCAATTTTATTTTTTACATTACACTCATGAAGTTTTCGATTTATTCGAAGGACTCATGCGGTTCTCAAAACCGCATAATCATGACGTAAAACAAATTGTATTTCGTTACATAAAAACTTGGTTGACAAATGAATGGTGGTCAACTATCGGTATACATTTACCCTATAAACTGTATCTTTGTTATGAAAAACTACGCTTAAAAAACATCGCTAATATTGTGTTTTGTAGAATTTTTTTTTTGACGTTATTGAAAAATAGGGCCAAATATTTTTAGGTTTATTGCAAGACACCCTGTATGTACATAACAACTGCTTTTTATTTGCAGTTACCACAGTGCGATGCTGAAGGATCCGAACATTCCATGAGAAGATTCCGAGTTGAATGTGGTGAAAGGATAGACAAAGACGATGTAAGTTTTATACAGGGTGATTCAAAAAAGTCATTTTAAACCAAACATCTCTTAAAGTAATAAAATCTGTCCAAAAAACAAACAAACAAAAAACTTTATGTTTTCTTAAACTATGAATAGGTAATGTTCATTCGGTGTGTTTAGAACGTTAAATACACTTTAAAACGTCATCAACTTTACATTGAAACCTACTTTAAACGATCATAATTTATAATCGTCTCGTGAAGCATTTAGCAACATTCAGCAAAACTGTTATAACGCTTTGAGATATCAAAGAGTTTTAACTTTTGATGGACATTTGAACCTAGTTTCAAACTAATTTCAACATTTCAAATCCTGCATAGTGTGTTCTATTTTGTTTTCTTTAAATGTTAAGTTTAAAAGAAACAAAACACACGTGACGTTTTGTCGTGTTCTCCTCTTTATTATGTAAAACGATTATGTATGCAATATCGATTTTTATTCTTTACCATAAGCCCACGAGCAACAGGCACTTTTGTAGAGATTCAATAACTCGCCAGCAAAAGTCCTTAGTACGACGTAATTAAGTTAATTTAAAGACATTGACTAGGGTAAACTTAAATTAACTCGATTTTACAACACCATTGACATTTCAAATGAATATTATTTGATAATAAACATTGTAACATCGATATTTTATTAACTTGAAAAAAAAATCCTCCGGAGTTACAAAAGATTCAAATTACACTACAAACTCGATCATTCGAATGTTATGGGATCAAGCCAAATTCGGATAAAGAAGAATTCGGATAATTCGGAATTTCAATGAAATTTCCGATTTGGTATTAAAAACTCAACAGTGTTGTACAATTTAGAAAACGTGAACAATTAATGTGCAATATTAACTTCCAATCATTTGCTCGATAAATTACCCACATAGCTATCGATAATTTCAATGATTTTTTTGCTAATGTATCGATTTTTATATTAAAATAATACACTTTGCCTAATTCGGATAAACCGGATAATCAATTATTATATGGTAAATACCATTCGATTTATGCGATGAACATCATCCTCACATTGATCGAACAAGTTTTCCCTTTTGTTTTGGACACACTGTATAATAGTAGTGTATACAATGCAAAAAAAAAAAAAGATTTCAATTTTAATTTCATTTCCAGAATCGTCCACTCTCTCCTCCACCTACTCCCGTTTTGGAGAATCCAGAATACCAGACACGATGGTATTTCAAATACTTTTTAGGCAAATGTAAGAGTCGCTCTCACAAACTCAAAACGACAACAAAAACAAAATACAAGAAAAGTTTTTACCTTTCTAATGTGTTTGGCATTTTCTGTTTCAGTACACCAGAACTACGTAGGAACTGAAGCAGACAAAAACCCGTTTTTCCTTTCAGTTGTGATTACCGATGCTAACGATCAGTGCGTGCCACAGTATCGAGCCATTCTATGGAAGAAAACGGTAAACATTTAGAAAACATTTATTTTAGTTATAAATATATAAAGTATACAGAGCTAGAATACCGGAAATGTATAAAATCCAGGCATATACATAGTTTGTAATTTTTTTTTGTCTTGGTTAGAATTATTTTTTATTTTCATATATTAAAAAGAAAAATTAATACTATTTGAATTTGCCGCCATTGTTAGTTTATATTTACTGCACTAGATGACGTTACTTTATCCATCGATAATATTTTCACCTATTGTGTAATTGATACCATTGCTGCAATAGCTATTGTAACATGCAAAAAACGTGGAGAAATTTCCAAGTATACATATATTTGCTAAAATTTAACAGATCAGCTAACAAATATCCTGTTAAATCAGGTTGACAAGTTAATTACTTACAAAATAAAAAATTCTAGAAAATATTCATCACAAAATTGCAGATTCTAAATTTAATTGGGGATGCATCCTACTGTACAACGGGAAAATCAAAAACAAATCTTCCACGAACACCATGACAACACATCAATTGTATAAAAGTCAACCGAATTTCCTGCAAAGTTTTTCCCCCTCAAAATGTATAAACAGAATAATCGATATTCAAAATTTTTCCGATAACCGAAATTTCTGCTATTCAGTCTTTTATTATATTACATATCCCACCAAACCTAAACTTCTAATACACAATAATATTATTTTTCTATACATTCAATAGGGTACCCAAAAAATATGCCTTTCATACGCTTCCAATAAACCGATGACGGTTAAGCAATTGCTCAGGTGAGAAAAACTAATATATGATTCAAAAGTAAAGGCTAACATATATGGGGTGTCCCAAAATCAGCTTTAATACTAAGCTGGATACAAATTGTAAAGTTGATTTTTGGACACCCTATATTGGAAATACCATCACAAAAATAATGGATTATTACTAAACACTATACAGGCTATGTATTTTTTAAACAATAAGAATATAACATTATTATCACTATGTTCCAGTAATTTTTCCAACATGGACAAATTAGATAAAACTCCAAAAGAGATATTCGCTCCAGAAATTCAAAAAGTAAGTCTTACGATAACTGACACAAAATGAAATCATTTATGGAAAAAATTGTAATAATTGTTTATTAAATTACAGGATTTGCTGCTTTTGGAAGAACAAGAGGTGAGTAAGCCTTTTTTAAAAGTTTTAGACTTCACGTTTGGGTGTTTCTAGTAATTTCTTTGACAAACTCCCAAAATCAAAAGACCATTATAGAGCATGATTTAATTTGTGATATGATTTCTAAAAACCAACAACCAATATAAAATGATGTAATGTGTACTTAAATATATCATAATAACTGGTTATATTATGTAAAGCGTCTTCCACTCCACTTTTGGGTGTTTCTAGTTATTTCTTTGACGATTTCCAAAAACTAAAAGACCACCATCGCATGATTTAATATGCGATATGATTTCCAAAATCCAAAAGACTACTACTGCATGATATAATATGCGATATGATTTTTAAAACCCAAAAAACCATTGTAAGATGATGTAATCTGTAGTTCAATACCGGTGTATCATGATGATAACTGGTTTTATTGTATAAAAGGTCTTCGATTTCTGGGTGTTCTAGTGATTTCTTTGACGGTTTCCAAAAACCCAAAGATTATCATAGCATGATTTAATATGTGACTATGGTTATGTATCACGATGATGAAAATATGTGATTTCATTGTATAAAACGTCTTTGACTTCACTCTGGGGTTTTTGAGTGAATTCTTTGACGAATTTTCGAAAACTAAAAAATTTCAATATATCATGATTCAATATCGGATATGGTTGTGTCTGTGTGTCATGTTGAAAATGATGACTACTTCACTATTTTAATTGAAATATTTCCACAAAAATGTTAATATTTTTTAGGGATCGGTGAACTTCAAGTTTGGCGTTCTGTATGCCAAGAGGGGACAAACTTTGGACGATGAAATGTACAGCAATGGTAAGTGTTTTCTCCACCTCCTCCTCCAGACACTACTAAATCCACGAAAACCATACCGAGGTGTTAGGCCTAATCAGCAAAGTGCCACGCGATGACAACCATTACTATTAATGTGACCAGGCAACGTGCAAGTCACCGCCAAAACTACCACACACACAAGACAATGATTTGTAGTTTTCTTCCCCTGACTTTGGTCCTCCGGTAATCACCTTGCGTTCGAGTCAAGAGAAAGGGAATTATAGCCTACCATTTGTTCCTGATAGGAATCTTAATAGGGCTAGGAGCAAAAGGATCAATACCAAGACGTTGCCCGTTTTGTTGGAAGTGCTGTCGTCAGACATATTCCTTTTGTGGAATGGCATTTCCTACGAAATGGCACCAGCTTAACTTATCTCTTCACGACAACCTGGTTGGTTTTTTTTTTCTGGTTATATTTAATCTGATCTTACATCGACCTATGGAAAAATACCCATCGATATCAAAACCCAGAGGAAAGACCGCAAAAAAATTAATTTTTCCGGTCGGAATTAACGGATCCATTTGGGGATTTATTTTTAGTGGTAGCACTAAAAAAAAATTCATTTCAATTTCTTTTAGTTGGAAATGAAAAATTGCCCCGAATTTGGGAGATTTTTGTTTTTTGGTAAAAAAAAAAAAATGTAAATCACCTTCGCTAAATTTCAGAATAAATCTAAAATGCAATTAGTCACAAAAAAAAATTTCAAACACTTTTTTTAATCTTTTAAAAAATCTTTAGCAAAAATGAAAAATAGGTAATACCAACTTGCGTACGTAATTACATGGAGTTTTTATTGTGCAAATTTTGTAAAACCAATCACAGAGTAGCTTAACATTGTCGTAGACTAGGCTTAGTTGTACATTACGAGAAAAATGCTTATAAGATTACATTATATCTTCTGGTATTAGAGCAGAAGACGTTCTTTCTATGTTTTGTCCATATTGATGAAAATGGCCAACAAACAATCTGAACAAAATAATATGTTGATTGACATTAATATATCTTTGGTAAATGAGTATAACACCTTCTAGTCAAAGCAAAGCAAAATAGTTTAAAAGCTACTTTAGTGTAAAAAATACCAGTATCAAAATACAGGTTATGATAAACTAAAAATGCAGTTGTAGAAATGTTTTACGTGACAAATTTTCCTTAAGTGGGAAATATTTTAAATGGACTGGTTTAAAAATGTTATTTTAGCCTGTATGCAGCATGATGTATAAAAAACAAACAAACTAATATAATGCACGATACTCATGTTTATTATTCCAAAATATAGCAAACTATCCCTCGTTATGCGCATTTTTGTTAACCACGGTTTTTTATTATACGCGGTTTTTAACATTTCGTTTCAATCTGTGCAAACTTTTTATTTTCAGAAATTCATTTAAAATTTAATGTTGAATAATTCTATTTTAATTTTTCACCACCGATTAGTCTGTATCTTACTTTACCAGATGGCGTTACTTTCTCCATAGTTAATATTTTACCCAAAAATCTATTTTGCTAGGTTGATAGTGTTCGATATCCGGTTGTTGAATTTTGAGTACCACGAAACTATGCTAATATTGCTTTTTTAAAATTAAAAGTATAAATGGCAAATGGTTATTAATCAACAGCAGCGCGGTTATTCTTCTTAGACACCCAGTGGTTACCATACCAACCACAGTGGTTTATTTCCAGTTTATTATAAAAAAACATAAATACGATGTATTTATCATTAAAAACTAGAGCTCATCAACAATGACGGTTGAAACCATTTTTTCATTACGCAATTCATTTTTTAAACTCATGTTGCTTGGCAACATTATTGGCCAGTGACTTTAAAGGTAGCAACCACGCTTATCAGTCAACAGCAACTGGTGTTTTTACTTGTTGCCATGGCATAATAGCAGAACACACAACTGTGACATTTTATTATTATTATATAAGACGATATGTCAGAGTAATATGGCTTCTGTGCATTCAGACGTTGTTACAAGTGAATGTGTAAAAAGATAAAAGAAAAAGTCACAGTAATAACGCAGTTTATATTTTCCCTGTATCTACGTTGAACCTCAGTCTTGCTTCTTCAATAACTATTGGTACAAAAAAAAACACATCATCCACTTCATTCAAAGAACTCTTTAAAAGATTGAGTTTGCAACAAGTGAAAACGTTTTCATCCATACAGACCCTTGATCAAAAAATTCTGTTCTTTCTTAGAGAACGCTCTTTTATGATTCTGGTACTGTCGACGCAATCGCACTATTCGTAACTTAATATTGCACCCTTTAGAAAAGAGATAAGGAAAAAAAAAATAATCGATAACTGACGTCATGTCGTCGCTTTTATTTACTTTCAGAAACAGGCAGTGAAGAATTTGAAAATTTCATTAATCTCCTTGGCGATCGAATTGTCTTGAAGGGTTGGGACAAGTACCGCGGAGGTCTCGACATCAAAGGTAAAAGATGATGCAAAAAAAAAAGTAGAATTTTTAAAGAATACAATGAACTCTCGCTCAGCAACGTCGAGTAAGAGTTGGTCGACTAACGACCAATTCGTGTAACGACCTAACTTTTCTTCATCATTTCATCTAGTGTAATTTCTTGTTACAAATCAATTACCACTAATTTAAGATTTCGTCTAGCGACAATTTTGTGTAGCAATATTCTCAAACCGCGTTTTATGAGGGGCATCACTGTAGAATCAATAAAATATAATATTTTGTTGGAAACTAACAACATCCTAACTTATCGACCCGAACCCAGTTTGGGCTAAATGTTAATAAAGGCATGTGATGTATTTGTAGTTTCGTTTCGGAGTGTGACGTTTGTAAATTAGGATGGAAAAGAGAGAAAATCAATAAAAAGAGGGGGTGGGGAGGAGTTTACCAATTGCCCTAGATTTCAACCTTTCAATTTTGGTATCACTCGTGTCAACGTTTGATGGATCGAATGGGTGTTACATCCACTGAACTGTCATAAAATGAAACTGGGGATCAGACATTGCATTTTAATCACCCAATTGGATTGGATCGCACAACTTTGAAAAGTGCTATCTTTAGTACAATTGAAAAGGGGGGGGGGTATTGTTTGCGAAACGTGACTGATAGAGCTTATGACTGATCTGTATACCCACAAATTGGAGTTGTCTGATAACATGGCTTTCGCTTCGTTCCAATTTCCTACGTTTTCATCACGAATGGATTTATTTTTCAAACTGGCTTTTCATTTTGAATGAATACGTTACCGTCAAAACCCAAATTCAGTGGAAACCCAATTTTTGACCAGTTAAAAACCCGATTTTGACTAATCAAATCTAGAATTAACAGATCGAATTTTGGAATCAGCAATTTGAGCGTTTGACGGTCTTCGGTGGACTTAACCTTCGATGGTTAACCTTAATCGGGTTTGGAGTAACGAGATCGGGTTTTAACTGAATTGATGTCAACAAATACAACACATTCCTCACGGAATACAATTTTCGTCAATTTCAAATTTATAAATTTCAAATATATTTAACAGCACTTGAATGAGAACTATCGGTTTAGAGACTTGATACAGTACAGTTGAAGGGCTCTAAGAGATATAATGATAAGCCTCACTTTTTTTCCAAAAATGACATTTTTACATCAAACTGTATCTCAGTACTGTTTCTAGTCTTGTTACTTTACCACTTCCTAAATTTTCCAGAAAATTACAACGTAATATAGAAAATCACTTTGTTGTTCAGTATGGCACTCTATGGAGTTTCTCACCAGAAAAATGGCTCGCCGGAACAATTTTTAAAAAAACGTGGCTTATCATTATATTGCCCTTCAATTAAATTGAATTGCCATTGTAAGAGAAATAAATTGAATCACACGAAATTTTTTAAAGATAAGTTTTTGTTTTCAATGTATAGGTGATATGACTGGCGAACAATCCATTTACACGATTTACGAAGGTCACGAAATCATGTTCCACGTCTCATCGATGTTACCTCATTCAAAGGATAATAAACAACAGGTAATACTCGCAATAGTTTTATTCCCGCGTATCGAATTGATTCATATGAATTTGAACACCTTTTCCAATTAAAACAGGTAGAACGAAAGAGGCATATTGGTAATGACATTGTCAACATTGTGTTCATCAATGGGGATTTCGACGATCAACCGCTGTTCAAACCGTCGATGGTCAAATCCCAATTCACTCGTATCCTTTATAGTACGGTAATCGTAACATTTTATTACAACGATACACAGGGTGTCACAACACAGGGTTTCCATCATGATATTTCAATATTGCCATTCGGTTGAACAGGAGATATTGTAAGTTCATGGTAGACATCTTGTATATTTAGTTGTTGATGTACTAGTACATCATGTTCATATAACCGTAACATTTCAATATTTGAAAATTAACATTTAATAGTACAGTAAAAAATGATATCGTTCTCGATTTATGCGAGTCTCGTATGTACGATTTCGCTATTACTTCATGAAAGAAATCCTGGCGAAATGCTCGCTATAGGAAATAATGCTTCGCTATTATGAGATTTAGTTTGTGATACAAATCAAGTGAATGGACGCTAAAGCCATTTTATGAGAATTTAGATAAATTTAATTTTTGATTTATGCGAGAATTGCGTGTAACGTAACCCTAGCATAAATATAAAAAAAAAATTAAATAAATCGAGAACTACGTGCACAACATTTTAATATACAACTATCCATTACTAGTACTCGAATAATGCGAATTTGGTACATGCAATTTCGTTATTACGTGACGAGAGAAAATTGCTAGATGCTTGTTATAGGCGAGAAAAATTCGCAATTATGCGATTCTGTGTGTTGTGCACAAGTGGTTAAATGCTCCAAGCACCTTCTGATTTTTTCACACAATGTATAAGCGTGAAATAAATTCTGCGTGAGATAAGTGCATAGCCCCACAAAACATTGTAATTATCGTATCTAATTATTTCATTTTATGGAACTTTCGATTTTCGTGATTCGCATAACAAAATCCTCGTCTAAATCGTGGATAAGCTGTATAAACGGAAAATTCTTTCTTAACCTCTACAAGACATTTTTGCAGTTGTCAACTACAACAAAGTGGACAATTCCTACAGGTAAGCTATGTGCTGTGCATGTCACCCGTTCCATAATACAGGGTATCCATAATGAGATCTAACCATTTTAATCACTTACAGTATGAAAATAAATACATAAATAACCATAACTAAATTATAAAAAGTGAGCTTATGGAAGTGAACATGATAGATAAATATGATAGTGAACTTATCAGAATTTTATACGACTTCAGTGCATTTTTACGTGAGCGCCTTTGGTGACACAAGACATGTCTAGACAGTAGTCTAACTTGCCCATGTATTTTGCTACATCTATCCCTCTTTCCCATATGACAACTTCTTTTCTCCATAGCACACACATGCTTATGTAGTCGCCATTTGGGAAAACGACTGACTGCAGCGCCACTGCGGCTATGACACATACTACAAAATAACCACATAAACTTAGTTTCTGCTTCCGATCCATTAAGCATCACATTTGTATACGAAAACATAATGGAGCTGAAGTAATGTTTAGATCTCATTGTGAACACCATGTACAGTGTGAACTTAACAAACTTTTCTTTTACAGACTAGGGGTATATTCTGAAGAATCGGTTCCATTATTCGGCCCCACCTTACCCTCACGGCCATTTTTTCATAATCATCAAGAATTCAGGGAATTTTTATTAGTTAAATGTAAGTTTTCATTATTTGAATTCAAGAACGACAAGTTTTTTCATATCTTTTCCAGTTACTTTTTTCCGTATTTGAGGTTGTTGATCTGTATATAACAAAACTTGTATTTTAATTTGTAAATTTAATGAACCCGTATGTCCCTGTTAGTGATCAATGGTGAAAAGGCGGCATTTAACACTCCGACATTTGCTCAGAAGAGGGAACGGACTTTAGAAATGCTGATCAAGGATCTCTACGTAGAGTACACATCGGAAACTCGCAGCAGTGTAAGTTACTAATTCCTTGCTTAAATGCAAACTCTTAGAATCGAAACTCACCCTGAATCATTCACTATACATTCACATTTAATAGGTTATGCTAAACAGACGAGCGTTTAGTGATGTGTTGTCAGATCCACCCAAAGGTGGACGACGAAAAGAGGAAGCGAGACAAGTGGAGTTTGTAAGGATAGGACAGGTAAAAGTAGTTTTATACTCTACTTACATATATGTATACAGTAGAGGATTCTTATTTTTAAGTTCTGCAAAAAAATGGATGAGACACGTTCTGAATTTGAGTGGTCCTTTGAGTGGTCACATACAGAGTGTCCAACAAACAACTCCGGAGTTTTAAATAGATTTAATGTTTTGAACTATATACAACATATATTATTAAAGTGAAACGTCGCAAGTTTATTTACGTGTTAGTGTAACATAACTCAACGCGTGCACCATTTACAGCCCTGCACAGATCGAATCGGAATTTTATCTCAGATCACACTCAGACAAGCATGTTCATAGGAATTGCCTATCCCCTCGAATAAGCATCCATAGGATTATAGATGTTGTTACTCAGAATTTTTTTGAGCGAAGCCATTACTGCAGCATGACGCTTTTGTACAATTGTATGGTCTCAGTGCGGCTATCGGGTGGACATCAATTGAACTAAAACTTTAATTATAGTAGCCTATATCCACAAAAAATATGCTCAAAACATCTTTGATGGTACTTGAACGTAAATTTTATTTAGAACTGAGACAATTTTTGAAAAATACTGTACTTAACTATATCGTATTTTTATACACATGCTGTATACATATCAAATCTTTTCTTTCGTACTTTAAGATCACACCAAATTTATGTTCACAATCTTAATGTTATGCGAATTACATTCTTAGGCACTCAAGCTCGATACCATTATGAAAGGTGATGCTCCCACTAGTTTGGCAACAACAAGTCTGTTCAAACGAGAAGTAAGATTCATGTGAAACCATATTTTTTTCTTCCGAATCTCAATAAAAGCAGTGGTATCATTAGTGTGGTAACCCATGGTGTCGACCTTTAATTTGTGGCAAGTAAGAGTGAGTGATCAGAATGTTATTCGAAGCGTCAACACGTGTAACATTCCTTCGATGACTCCAGATATTTCGGCCAGATATTTCGGCTAAAGTTATCAAAGAAGTTGAGATCTATGAAGACCACTTAATTGCACATCACGTGATTTTAATAACCAATTCACCATGAAGTTAAATTGGTTTTATAAAATAAACTTTTCGGCTTTCCTGTATAACACAGTGAATAGCTACAACTTTGTCGTGCTTTCCTGCCGAGCACAGCACATTACATTGCCGTGTCTTTTGAAGGCTTTCCATCATAACACGACGCATATCAACTTACAGCTAATAAAATTCGTGAATATTAATTTGGCGTATATTAAATCAACTTTTACAGCATTGAAATTCACCCTTACAAGAATAGTGATACAGTACACTTAAGCTGGGCTTATAAAAAATATTTTTTGTAGTTGTAATTAACTACAGAGATATTTTTTTGAAGAATAAATTTCTGCTGAAACACTGCACAAACAGTTTAACCGTCATTTCGGTGTCACCCCTTTCTCCCCGATAGTGTCACCAAGTGCGGTCGCCACTCCCTATTGCTGCCACTGATAAAAGTACTGTGAAACTAAATCATGTAAACTGATCTTTCATTAAAATTTCAGCCATGGGAACCATTGTGTTTCTATCCAGATTTTCCGACAGACATCATATGTGGAGATTCATTAGGTATGAAATTAATACAAATACAATAAGCAACTGTCAACATTATTATTATTATTATTATTATTATTATTATTATTATTATTATTATATACGTATATATTGAATAATTTATTATTTAAATTCATCTACAGATGACACCAAATTGGTACTGGCAACTGAAAATGGCGTATATATTGCTGATGGTATGTTTTTTCGTTCAACTTTTTAACACTGAATAAGCATTGTTTTATCGATAACAGTAATTACATGACCATAAGGATTATTTTAATAATTGAAGAGTTGGGTGGAATAACAACGTAACTGAAAAAACTCTTGCACCTTCACATTTAAGATTAAAAACATTTCTGTCAACTGTATATTTATAAGAGGAAAATGAACAGTTTTTGCATAAAAATCTGTTAACTTTAGTTGACAGGCCTTCAGTTACAGGCGAATTTAAAAATACAATTACGCCGTTATTCCAAATATCGCGCTAATTTATAAATGCATTTACGCCGTTTTTCCAAAAAAAATCAGTATCTTTTCCATTGTTGTGGAAGTGAAACGAACGAGTGAAACAACCAGAAAGTAAAGCGACAAAAACAAAGAAATCACAAAAAAATTAAATATTATCATAGTCGCATTTCATATTTTTTGCTCCATAAAATGCAAATTATATGCAACCCAATGTCTTTATGCTATAGACGGGCTAAAACGATTACATACGCATTTTAAGTAACAACTTAACAACATAAGTGGATTTACACCGTTTTTCCACCCAACTCCTTAATTGAAAATGCCGATTCCAACATGTTTCAGAGCCGACCATCAACACGAATGGGTTTGATTTCATCAAGATCTCATAATGTCAACATGTTGGAATGCACACTTTTATTTATGAAGCAAATTCTTAACATTGAACAATTTATTCAATGTGTCTAAACAGATGGAATGAGTCATCGAGTAATTTTCGACAAATCTGTGATCGCGAGGCAACTCAACGTGGTGGAAGCACACGGAATCTTGTTAATGCGAGTCGAAAAAGGTGAAACCTCCGTTCGACTACATTTTAAAGTAGTCAATATTTTTTTTCACAAAATGGCTATATATGGTTGTTATTTTTTCACAGGACGTGACAGCAAAGTCTACGTCTTTCGTTTATCGGATTTTGAAAACGAGCACAACACGGTAGTGAGAAACAAGGACGAAATCAAAGATCACAGATTAGAAAGGACCAAAGGTATATAAACCTGTTAGGATAAACCGAATTGAAACAATCAAAGTGATGACGAGTTTTCAATTTTTCCCCCCACGTTATATAGGCTGCCATCTTTATGCCCTTAGTCGACCAGGAGGTAGTCATTTGCGAATGGTAGTAGCTGTAGGGAAAAAGCTATTGCTTCTACAGTGGCGACATTCTGCTGCGTGGACAGCATTCTGTTCATCCTCTGACAAAGACACTGTTGAGGGTTTTCAATTCATCAGGGTGAGTTTTGAAAACTTAATGTCAACCTTAAAATTCTATGTGAACTTTCTTAGCGTGATGGTATTAAGAAAACAAGTGCATTAAAAAAGTGTGGTATTATACGCTTTATATTAGCTTCACTTGCGAGTGAGTTGAGTGTCTGAGTGAGTTGGGAATTTAACCGTATACCTTACTGTCATTTTCGGTCAAATATGCTGTTCTCCAATGTACCAAAAAAAAACCACAGGAGTCCTTCACATAAATAAAAAATCACATTAAGTTCAATGTAATAAAAATTACAACTAAATCGGAAATTTGCAGAAATCGAAAATGGAAATCACTCAAAACACGCATAAATTTAAATGTCGAATTACTGAAAGGTTGCAGAACTTTTAATTCGCTTAAATTGAAAAATGCATAAATCAAAAATGGATTTTTTTGCATTATATATGTACTGTATAGTACATACATGTACATGTATAATGATACTATATATATTGGATGCTTAAAACACATTTTTAATGTACTTGTTTAAGCATACTCTTTAAATACTATCATATACTGTACAGATATATACTGTATGTACACACATAATGCAAAAAATACAGTACCGTACATTCAACTACAGTAGTACATATCCCCACAAACACAACAATCGATAGCAGTTCATATTTCAAGCTGGTAATCTGCAAGGCTACATGTCTATCCGGCCTGTTTACTATTACTTTCGCGAATTCAGATTAATGCAATTTTCGATTTGTTTATTTATATATGTGATTTTAGTTTACATTAAACTTTTGTTTATATTCGATTTATGCAATGGATTTATGCGATTTTTGTTTGATGCGTTTTTTTGTTCATCGGACATTCGGTACAGTATATTCTCATATACGCCTGTAGATGGCAGTGGTGGCTGGTAATTCCCAGCTCACTCACAAATTCACTCACTCACAAGTGAAGATAATATAAACAGTGTAAAAATATCTCGTTATCTAACTGAATACAAAGTACGTGTTTTAAAATAGGAACTGCCAGTCTCGGAACCTCCTCTGCTAATGACGTTAGTCGACTGCCCGAATTCTGGAGGTGACAATCAAGTTTGTGTAGGATTCAAACACCAATTTGATTTAATCAACGAGAAGAACGGCGATACTTTACGACTTCACCAGGTTGAAGGAAACAAGGTAATACCACTGCTGTTAACGTATACAGGGTCAGTCAAAAAGTTGTTATCACCTTATGGGCAAAACAACATCACGTGGATTTTAGTGTTTCAGACTAAAAAAGTGTTTCAGGGCACTTATATGGGTGTATGAGAGATTTGAGGAGTACATCAGTTTGTTTGCAATTAATGGCACAATAACAACTTTTCACAATTCACAATTTACTGAATAAATAACAGGCCTACCATTCCCATATAGGTGGTAACATCTATTTGATTGGCCCTGTATTATTATCCAGCTCTGTATATAACGCTTTTAAATCCACGGGGTTCACCATAACGACGCGGGTGTGAACTTAAATTACAATACAACAGAAAATCAATTAAATTATTACATAAGCAATTATTTGATTCATATTAGGTTTTCATAAGAACTTTATCATTGCGCAAATTAAGGATTATATGTATTTTGAATTTACAGTCTAAAAATTGAAATTAATTCATTAATGGGAAACTGGATCATTATTTGCACCTCATGTAGTATACATGAGGTGTAACAACTTGTGAACCGATTCATAAAATTGTATAATAAACAAATTTGCTTGTAACGAGGATCTTGAAAGGTCTCTCTCATCGCATAGAAGAAATTTCGCATAAATCGAGGAGTGCTTGTAGATTCATGATTACATGGATACTCGACTAATACTGTGTAATCATCAACAGCAAATTCACCTAGTTGCTGCTGTAGATGTTTACGAAGACGAAGAAGCTGAGCTTCTACTATGTTACAACCGTAAGCCAATGTCGAAATGCAAAGAATCGTCAACTGGCGTCAACTTCGGATTAATTACTTTTGTTTCATTTTCCTCATTGCAGACACGTGTCACTTTCAGAAACTAACTGATGAAAATTCCACTGAATTTGATTTCATTTGGAATTCCGTACCTGAAGATATCGGTAAAAAACTTTTTAAACAACTTTTTAGTTTGAGGGTCCCAGGAGCTATTTTTATACTGTTTACAATTTAAGGGTGTGGTGTAAAAGGGTGTTAAATAAATTTTTGTCAAAAAATGACTTAGAAGTATTTTCGAATATGTTAGGTGCAATTTTATTTTCCTAATGCATAATTTCGATAAAAAGATCAATACGTAAGATCAATACACAATCACAAAGATATTGGGCAGATGCAACATGGACAAATGCTTCTAATTTCCGCATAAGACGTCTTTCTGTGACTTATAACCAATTATTAAAACCAAACTATTTCTAGAAATAATAAAAATCTCAAATCTGTTACTCCCCCACATTATGAACTTTCATTAACAGATACCCTGTAAATGTCTTCCAAAAATGGAATATTTTACCTTTTTATATAAAAACCTTAGCCCGATCAAATGATATCGATAATTCTATTATTTTTTCAAATTTTTATAAAAAAACTTTGAAAATCTCTGGTATAAGTTAATCCAGTTTTAACTTTTTAATATGTGAAACAGTTTTAACCAATATCAAAATATTAACCCAGCTTTATTTATCCAATCTGGCCTCTTAGTGTTCAGAAAGTGTCAACAAGCTAGTGTATGAAACGACCAATAAAAACGTTATGACAAATTTAATGCAGTTCTTAACGTCTTGCTAACCCCTTAATTAATATTGAACCTCGAATTCTCTTGTACTTTCCAGCAAAATAACCTCCTCCCCTCCAGATGTTAAAAAATAACTATGTTATTTAACATCTGCTTTTTTCTCAATTTTTCAGTGTGTGCCTTCCCTTACATCCTTGCCTTTACGAGTGATTCGATAGAAATTCGTCTCATCATCAACGGAAATTTAGTTCAAACCATGGTGATGCCGAAACTAAGGCTTATCACCTCTAAGGTGAAATAAACAACCTTGTATTGTTTTCAACAAACGTTTCGGCAACGAAATTTAAACTGTTGTTTTGTTTGCAAACACCAAAAAAAAAAAAAATGAAAATCTTGCTAAATTCCTGTGTGTGTCTTTTTACAGAACGACATTTATTTTGCAACTACTGCTCCTGAATTTTTGTCAGTGGGCCGAGATAGAATCAAAAGTGAAAAACTAGAACGAGACCCCAGTCTCTCACCGCCTCCATCGCCACACTGTGAGTATATATTTTAAAATATTATGTATAGAAAAACGAAATATATCAAAGTATTACATTACGACTCTATATACTGTCAAGCGTATAGACTACACGATGTCGAGATCTAGCTATCGTCATCGCTGAAAACTTTTAAAAATTGCATTAATTAGTGCACCTACTAGTCATGTCATGAATATTTTAATGTCATTGAAAACATAGAAAAGTTTAATACTTGCTAAAACAGCAAACCAACAAGATGTTCTACAATGTAGTTAAATTAGAAACATTGACCTGTTGTTGGACCTAGATTCTAATGCACAGTTTTCAAAATGTTTCTAACTTACAACTAGTACATTTTAAACAAATTAATTAGTATACGTATACTGTTAACTTATTTTCATAACATAATCTAGTTTGTTCTAATGTGGTGCCATAGGACGGTGAAATTTAAAAATAAAATAAACATGTATTGCGGGAAAGTTATATATTGGCGGAGTTTTCGCTGTGCCATGTTGAGAAGCCCAACCACGATTGTGTTCATTTATAGCGTAATAAAATAGCATTAGTATTATTGAGTGTACATCAAATCCTTGATTTATATAGTCCTTATATGCGGTTTCGCTAATATGCGACAAAACGTTTTTAGTGTTTGTCATATGCTAGATAAGTTAGCTATAACGCCATTTACTGTGGTGGTGCACGAGTTGTTGAACGAGTTATACAAAGGTGGAGCAAGTTATACAGAGTAGAACAAATTATACAGGGTGGTATATATAAATTACAGATGCATAGTCATTAGTCATTAACCAACGTAATTTGCAGACTATCCACAAACAACAAATACAAATACTACATATCTACAAATATTTTAGAATTGATGGGCTTCCAGCAATATAATGATACGCCATATTTAATTTATAATGAGAAATTCCACATAGTGCTATAATAAACAACAAGGTGATTCTCTATATTATGCTACCATTTTCTGTAAAAATTCAGGAAGTGGTGAAGTAACAAGCAAGAAACAGTACTGAAGGACACTTTGACGTAAAAATGTCGTTTTTGAAAAATAAAGTGTGGTGTATCATTATATTGCCCAAAGCTCTTCAGTTGTAGTATTTATATACATATCCATACGACACTGTGTACAGGACAATAATCATGTGCCTTCACAAGATGTGTTTAATGTGATTCTCTATATATCAGTGTGATATCTTAATACATAGAAAATCATATTTAACGCATCTATTTGCGTTATTTTGCGTCATATTTAACGCATGTATGGAAAATATTGCCTCCTTATAAGCGATTTTCGATTTATGTGAAATTTGCGCAGAATGTAATTTTCGCATAAATCAAAGATATCTACATAGTGTCTGCTTCGACGATTACGTATGTTTATCGCATATAAGTAACATGCCTTAGTTCGGGGTTTCTGTACAGATCGACTTTGTTTCAAGATTAACCTCATTTATGATGTATTTCTCAATAATAACATATTTAGCTCATGCTGAACTCTGTAACAGACCAGAAAGTTTCATTAATCAACAATGTTATTATTTTCTTTTAGGTTTAACAGCTCCCAGCTTATCACCCGCTTCATCCGAAACAAAGCCTTTACGAATCTACAAAATCTCATTCGACTGTCTAACGGGAGGCATTTCATGCTGCGAACGACGGGTGCCAACGCCATCGACTCCAACACCTCAGTCTCTTGGAGAACGTTCTGGTGGTGAGAACAACTAACAATAAGTTAATCTGCATCCATAAAATGAAGAAACGCATTCAGTGTTTCAAATCATTTTTAACCCTAGAACACCCAAGATGGGACACCCAAATTTCGTTATTTCTTTAAAAAAAAAATATCATATTTCCAAATTGTTTGTTTTTCTGTCCAGTATTTTTTTACATGGTTAAATGTGATATCTATGATAATAATTACCCAGTTCTGTGCGTGTCATATGACGCTTTAGCCCCGCCCATCATGCAGAATTCTCAAGTCAGCTGTTATTGGTGGTTGTTAACTTCGAAATCCGTCATAATTGTAGCATCCTGTCACTAGATGGAGATGGTTGATTGGTTTGTAAACGTAAAATGTACAAATGCTATATATCAGTTTTGTAGTTCTGAATCAATTACTACATGCCCCCGTGCTACTGCGCTGGTCTATTTCTAGTATTTCTGATGTTTAAATACAGTCGGCAAACTATTTATCACATTTTGACAGTTTAAGAATTTTGTTGTTGAAGTTTTCGAAAATAATAAAATAATGAGAGGTAGGGTAGGTACTTGGGGTTTAACGAGGGCACCGACTGGCTTTTGCAGCTATGTCATTTGGCCCTCAGACTTTATTTAAATCAGAAATAGCAGAAATGACGATGAGATGAGGATCAAAATTGATGCAACAGTAGAGAGTAAAGAGTATGCTGCCTCTACAACAGCTTCTCTGCAAGTCGCACATGCTATTTAGTGAAGTCATTTTACTTCATAGTTGTTATGCAACTTCAAATTCGTATTTAAAATTAACCGTGTAGCAACTAAACTAACTCCACTGCATAGTAGAAGTGACTTGCAGCAAAGGTGTTGTAGGGACAGCGTACCATTTGCATTGTTGGAAATAAATTAAACAAAAGTGGATTCTAACTAAATGAGGTCGTGGCTACAACTTTCTAAATATGACTTGAAGCATACGACGCATTGTTTAAAATTCAACAATTGGATTTTTGTGAAAATTAATTTCAAGGTCAATGAAAATACAGTAGTACCATTAGAAAGGCCCCTCATATGTAAACAATTTGACCAACACATTTGCTTGTCACATGCTATATTTTCATAATATTTGGATATGTCACGATAAATGACTCACCCTGTATAAGACGTTTTTGCTTATCGACCAATTCGTTTAATGACCTAATTGTAGGAACGGAACCCGGTCGTTAAGTGAGGAGAGTCTGTATATATATTTTACAGACAACGACAGGCTGACAGACACATCCACCGATCATGATACCGGCAAAGTACAGGATCCAGGCACTGAGATGTTATTCCATACTTTGCCAAAAGGCATTACGCATATTTATAGAATGCCTGGATTGTATACTTTGCAGGTAACATATTTTATAATATAAAATATTGACTATCTACGTACCTCAAATGGTAATGGCGCCATACATATTAATGCGTACAGGAACTGTTGAAATAAACATATTTTTATACTGGTATACTGTCTATTAAGTCCGAAAATTATATTTACAACTTATATAGTGAGGCATAAATCCGGTCACAGTTAAATATCGCGAAAACTATAAAGCGGGTTTCACATTCAAAGCGTTTATGAGGCGGTTAGGGAGTGGGCGGCTTTCGACGCGGCAAGAGAGCGTTGAGTGACGTCATTAGTAACGTCATGCACGCCTCGAGCTATTTCAGTTTCAACTATGAAGCGACCGGGAAGATTCCGTAGCACCTTGCGGAAAATCGGAACATGTTCGAAAAAACGCAAGTACTTTGGAAAAACCGTAGCAAAGAACCAATCACGTACAAGCTGAGTCGTGGGTAATAAGGGGGATTATACAGTATAGGTAACACTTCGAATTTCGATAAAAACTATATATTTAAGCTTCTTATTTTGTGATTAAAAATAATATACACCTGCTTGTGTGGAAATGAAAAATATATTTCGTTATTATGCGATTCTAATTGGCCTTCCTAATCTGATTAGCCTTCCTAAGCCCCCTTTAGGGGGGGGGGGGCTTATACAAGCACCACCCGGCATGGACTGTAGGCCTATTTGTTTATTAGCATAACATCGAAATTTTTATCGCATTTCCGTGCATATACTATTTTTTCCAAAAAATAAGAAATTCAAAAATATGGTTTTGATCCAAATCTGACATGTTACCTATATTGTCAATCACGTTGAAAAGCCTCCTTCGCGAAAATCGCGGGAAAGTAGTAGTAATTGTGAAACGGTTGCGGCACCAAACGTTTCTTCAATTTCTCGCGGCACGTGTTGCATGATGGGGTCGCCGTTAATTCCTGCGCTTCAGAAACGCAACGCTTTGATTGTGAAACCCGCTTTAGTGGTATGAAATTTTTTATTGTAATGTATTTCGGTCATGGGCCATCCGATAACGTTATCGAAAGTGACCTTGAAAAATCATTTCCAAGTTCTTCCAATTAGCTTTCTCAATATTTATCTCACGCCCCATATATAATTTAGAAAGATGGAGGTGCCAACCCGTCAAACAGATCGAAAATCGACTGGTAAAAACAGAATTTACAGGCGAAAAGAGATCGATGTTACAGGAAAGCAAATTCAGGGGTAACTGCAACAACATGACCCACCTGACAATGGAGAAGCGGAAAAGTACTAAAAAGTTGTAACCTGTTACGTGCTAATGCATCATATACGTGCTAATGCGTAAGTCTAATAGGTGTTCCCAATATTTTGTTTACCGTTTTCCACTAATAAATTGTCAAGTAGGACTATGTTTGTTGTGGCTGCTCATGCTAGCTTTCCTGTGATACCGTACTTCTTTCGCCTGTAACTTCCCTTTTAAACGCTCGATTTTCGATTTGTTTCGTGCTTTGGCATTATTTCGTGAATACCTTCATCTTTCAAAATCGCATATGGGGTGTTGGATACATATTAAAAAAATTAATAATTAAATGGCCTTGAAAATTACATCACTTTAGGTGTCATTGGATAGCCTATTACCGATATACATCACGATAATTTAATTAAAATTTTTATACCACCAATGGTTTTCGCGATATTTGGCTGTAACCAGACTTTTGCCTCACGCTGTATATTATAGTAAGTAATAAAGTAATGAATTAATTACTTATATAATATTATTAAACAATTCATTACGAGTAATTACTGTATACGAGGTGTGGCAATTTAATTCCCGGAATGGATCTCTAGAAAAACACACATGAGTCGTAGCGTTTACTTCCACCTTCAAAGTATACCGCTTTTGTAGCTGTATACCAAGTTGGACATTGTTTCTATTGTTCTGGTACTGGAAAATGTTCTGGAACTCTGTTTCTGTAATACCCTTGGATGTGTTTATCACATTAAGCAAGCAATGATGCGCATAGTGTCTACGAAGGACTTTCTGGCTAAGAAATCAATTACCAAATTGGATCATGCACTCTATTCACCTGGTTTAGCTCCTTGGTTCCAGGCATTTCCCAAAAATAAAAAACGCCATGATATGACCAAAAATTTTCAGTTCTATTTGACATTCAAATAACGCAACAAACGCGTCCAAGGGTATTCCCGAAACAGAGTTCTGGATTATTTTCCTGCAACAACGTCAAACTTGGTATTGAGCTACAGAAGCGGTATGCTTACAGTAACCGCTAATGTACAGATGTGTGCATATTTTTTCTAGAGATGCATTCCGGAAATTAAATTGTTACACCTTGTATATCTTAATAAATATAATATAAATATTTTTTAATGCACTTACTTGTCTAAATTTGAACATCAGCAACAAACAGCATATGCCATTAAGTACAATGGCAATCATGTTACCAATAAGCCACGGTAAAACGCATTCAGCTGATTTCTGGCCAAAAAATAGTAAATGTTACTGATACAATGTTACTTTTATGAATATAATATTTTATGAGTATTCACAATATCCAGATACATTTTATAAGTTTTTGAAAAAAAATAGTTATTTATACAAAAAGTTTTCGATTTCTGCGAGTATTACGTTTAGCGATATTCTTTCATAACTCAAAAATTGACATACATACTGTATCGAAATTCTCATTAAGTGACCAAACTTAAGCACTCAATCACTCGTGCATCTCCGCACAAAATCGCATAATAGCGAAATTTTCTTGCTCGCAAGGAACACCAAGGAGGATTTATGTATATTGATTCACTTTATCATGATTTTGAAAAACTTTTACGTCACTGTAGTTTTTGTATAATGTGTTTTGTCTTACTATTTTGTAAACTCTTTTTAATCCCATGGATTGCTAATAAATTTTATCATTAGTATCATGTCGTTTAGTAGCGATATCGCACATAAAAGAACTCGTATAAATTGAGGACTTTCTGTATTCCTGTATTCTTACTTTGACAATGGCAACGATAAGACAAATGAAGATGGTGGTGCTAATCATTAGTACGATAGTACAAATTCCTCCTGCAATATCGAAATATTCAGCGACTGAAATGAAAATAATAAAAAATAAATAAATAATCTATCTAAACTTTCTATCTATCTAAATTTTCGTAATGTGTCACGAAATTATGAATAACCCTGTATAATCACCCAAGGATTAGTAATCATGATCGTTATGAATAACCCTGAATAAACCTTATATAGTGTACTAGTATATCTTCGTACTTTTGTGACGTTCATTGCTCGAGTTGATCCAATCCACTCGAAATTGGTATCTGGCTTGTTCTTGATAATAATCCGTTAGGGTGTCGGTGTGGTGAAACTTGGTCCGACTGTACATAGCGCCGAAAAATGAACGTTCTACCTCCGTTGGGTCTTCGGTTTTTAAAAGCGCTGCTGCCAAGAAAATCTGAACAGTTAGGCCCAGTATCCCGATGGCATGGATCTATTGAAAAAAATATTGAACAAGTACTGTACATTAAAAATGCTTTTAAGCATACTCTTTATATAATGTCATATAAAGAGTACCTACAGAGGTAGGTACTTGGGGTTTAACGAGGGCACCGACTGGCTTTTACAACTATGTCATTTGGCCCTCAGATTTTATTTAAATTAGAAGTACAGAAATGATGATGAGATGGGGTGATACACATGGAACAGGGTTTTATGATGCAGGGGAAAATAGACATGCCCCGAGAAAACCTGTCCCCGCGGTGTCAGACTCTAAACTGAACTCTCATAAACATATAATGTATGTACATAATGCAAAAAAAAATTGATTTTTTGCATGTTTCGATTTATGCGAAATTGAAACTTATGCAATCTTTGATTATGTTTTTAATTAATTTTGCGAATTTCGATTTATTTTGAATTTTTATGCAATCGTTGAGTGATTCGATATTTTATTTCTGCAATTTTTGATTTATTAATTTATATATGCGATTTTTTTCATATTAAAAGTAGGCGGTTTTTGATTTATGTGAAGGTTCTCGAAGCAGTATTGGTACATTAGACTATACAATATTTTCTTATACGCGACTGTAGATGGCAGTATAGGTTCACTTTCCAGCTCATATAAGGAGAAACTAATATAAAGAATATAATAAGTGGTATCTTAAATTTTCAATTTTGGGGTACCCACGATACGAATCATAAGTGAAAACGAAAATGGAAACAAAGTAAAAATTAAAGAAATTCAAAGTAAAAATGCATTGAAAGTAGGTACAAACAAATGTATTTATTTCTATTCATTCATAAACAGTATTTTTATAAATTCTTTATAAATTTAGCAATAAATATCGAATACTGTTTCTTTCAAATATCACAACAAATCAAGTATGGAAAATTCTTGTCTTTAAACAAAAAATAACAAAAATACTTTTTTCTAATGGAATAGTGTACATAAAGAAAACAAGTTTTGGGATATATTTACCTCATGATCAATTTCAATTAGCCATATATATAGATTTATGTTATTTACAAGCGCTCCTTTACTTACGAGCTTTCGACTTGCGAACTTTCAGAGATACGAACAAACACAATCGTGAATACATTTTTTGTTTGTTTTGCTCCCATTTTCTTTTTCGCAACATCAAATTTTGTTCTGCACGTCAATTCCGCCTAGTACGGAATCTGGTCGCTACTAACGCCTGCGTAACACTGTAGCGGCAGCATCCCAGTTGTTTGTAATATCATTGGCACTATGCAGTGAAGTGCATAAGGCTCAAGTGCTCAATGGACAAGAAGGTGGGGATTATTAAAAGACTCGATGCTGGAGAAAAAATGGTTAACGTAGAACGCTCTTATAAAACGAATCGTTCTACAGTTGGAACAATATATAAAAACAAAGACAGAATTATGATTGATATGGTTGATTAGCGACTTACGAACATTTCATGATACGAACAGCCGTCCGAAACGTAACTCGTTTGTTAGTAGAGGAGCTACTGTATCTGGTGTTAGAGGGATGCATCAACTACCTGAAGGCATGCAATGGGCACCTACAGATTCATTATTTCACAGCATGTTAATTAGATTAACTAATCATGACTTCAACCAATTAGAGAGCGATTTCTAAATGAAAATCTAAGTGAAACGCTGATGCTAACAGAAAAATGCAGATGCTGAATGAAAGATCAGTTACTTTCCAACGATATATAATTTTATGTTACGTCTCCAATATTTGGTCACAATTGGTGCACGATAAAACATTGTGAGACTGATTCACAGGTGGTTTTGGGTAGCCTGGGTTCGATTCCCACTTGCCATGTAGATTCCGTATGGGGTTTGACACCACAGGGGCAGGTTTTTTAGTGCTTTTTCCCGTAAAACCTTAGTCCATTTTCATCATATCATCATCATTCCAATATTTTCTAATTTAATAAAGCTTGAAAGCCAAATGAGTCATACGGTGACCTCGTTATAATCCAAATACCTAGCTACCTTTCACAAGTACAAGGGAAGTTGAGAACATAAGGTTTCTTATTTAACTACCACCAATATACTGCATGCAGTGAATATTTCATTCCTTCAAAGCTAAGTGGACTCACTAAAATGAAGTCTTAGTTCTACCATTTTTCTGAGCTAGGCAGTTCAACAAGGGCTACTGCAGTGTGCGAGTGAACCAAAAAAGAGTACGATTAGTTTGGTTTTTGTGAGCAATAGAGAAAATGAAAGCATCAAAAAATGACACTAAAAGCCCAATTGCCAAGGTTCCAACATCTCCCGAACAGTCACTTTTCTAATGTCAGTCATAAACCAAACAACTTTGTGATTGGTTGGGTGATCCTGTCTCTTGCGCTTTGACCAATCACAAAGTTTTTTTGGCACATACATACCAACGTCAAAAAAATGAAGAATTTGGTGATGTCGGAGAAATATGACTGTCCATAACAATTGGCTTTTAGTGTCACTTTTTGGTGTTGTCCCTTTTTCCCACAAAAACCATCTACCATTTCTTGAGTCTACTCCACAGTGGGGATGTTACCGGGATCCCGAATACTGGTATTTGATCAAATATACCGGTATTTCAGTATTATACATAACTATATACTGTACATACATTTATTTATTCTATATATGCTCGACTCTAGCATCAATGTACTGGTAATTTTGTAATTAATGTGTACATGCTTGAATTCAATTATGACAGAAAATTATGAAACTAACATAAACTTCTCGAAACATAAGACCTCATTTTCTTCGGTCAACAAATGCTGATGTCCATGTGGACTTTTAACATTGAAGACGATCTTTACCACTCAACGGTGCACAATGAAACTAGTTTTAGTACAACCGAACAATAATTTGTTATAGTTATTGGCATTTTTCAATACGGAATTGCTTTCCAGTCACCATGCATATCTGTTTAGAATTCATCGACTAGTGTCGAACCCTAGCAAGTATTTTGTTTTGCCCAAAAGTTTTCACAGCAGTGAATTCGCGATTTGAAATTTTTTATGTCTACTGAGTCTACTTTTCATTAAAGAAATATAAGTTTTCATAAATTGATTGATTGTAGTTAAACATGTGTTTTTTGGTATAACTTTTTTAATCATTAAACTTAATTATAGTTTTTTTTATAATTACAATAAACATACAGTGGAACCTCAGTTTTCGAACGTCTCCGTTCTCAAACGCTTCGGTTTACGAACACCATAAAACCGAAACTAATGCTTTAGTTGTCGAACATGCCAGAGTGCAAGACCCTTAGAACAATCACCTATTGTGAAGAGGACCCCAATAATTACTATACATTTTCATTTTTATTATCTACAGTACTGTTTTTACATTTTGTTTATTTATCATTGCTTTATTTATATATTTTTTTTATATTTATCATTTATACAGTACAGTATATTGTGTTTATTGCTTTTAATTGTGCATTATTTTATAGATCTATGGTATAATTAGATAGTAAAATTCATGTTAAATTGCTGTTTTAGGAGTTTATTTTTAAGCTCTGAAACGAATTAATCCATTTTGCATTAGTTTCTATTGGATACCATGCCTCGATTTTCGAACTTTTCAGAACTCGAACAGTGTTCCGGAATGGATTACGTTCGAGAACCGAGGTACTTGTATTTGAAAAGATTGAGATAAATTTAATACATGTTTTAAATTAATATATTATTTGTACTGAAAATTTATAATATACAGTATAAAATTAAAGAAAAAGTTGTTTGCTAAAATCAAGGTACTAATACCGGGATCCTGGTATTGAAGTTGAAAAATATCGAAATACCAGTATTGAAATTTTGGGTGGTACTAACTCCACAGTGATAATAGCCATCGTTGAACTAACAGTTGAAGAAATGGTGAAAATAAGGCTTTATTTAACGAGTCCACCTAGGCATCAAGGTCTGAACTTCCTGTCCCCAGTACGTCGGTGATAATTAAATAGGGAATCTTGTTTTCTGAACTCGTCATTTAGTTGTGAAATCAGTTTTATAACTTTCTTGAAGATGTTTTTTTTTAAGAACTGTTGCTACCAAACTATGATAGGATAGAATTATATATCATTAAAAAAAGTGTTAATGGGGCTTTCATATAATATTTGCATTTTTCACCAGCATAGTTTTAATTTTAAAGATGGCCTTTTAGGTAGGTATTTGGTCTTGAGAGGCGCACCAACTGCCCGAAGGCTTGTCATATGGCACCCAGATAGCTTTTTATTTTAATAGATACGCCTACATATCAAGCACGGTTTTAAAAAGAGTTAAAATAGGTTGTTGCGTAACGTTGTGAAAGCTGGTTTCATTAGCCTTCAAATCATGAAATCGGAGTTTTAGCACACTTTGCGACCGTTAGAACCCTTTGCAAACGTTAGATCCAACACTAGCGTTTAAACGTTAATTTCTAATCTTGGAACTATACGACTTAAATCTAAAATTATTGGAGGGTTTTTTCTTGAGTGTTCATGGTGTATACAAAGTTGAATCGAAATCAAAAACTGTAAAGTAAATTTATTATCCTATTTAATAAAAGAGCACAATGTTTCTCCTACTACTACTACTCCTCCTCCTCACCAGTTATAGAAAAGAATTCTCTAGAACCTTCCAGAACTTTCAAAAATTTTCTAGAACCTTCCACTGTGTGCCAGTGTCAGTGTTTTTACTAGCGCCACCTCACAGTGTGTGAAAATGCCAAAACTCATACCGAAATCAATACTCTAACTGTAACAAATATTGCGAAGCAATACGAGTTAAATGAATAAATAACTTTCCCGTCATTTTTGACCAGCTATTTACTAGTTTTGTTATATTTGACATGGAATGACTCATTTCTTAATTTAATTGTGAAATATTATCTGTGTGTATATTTTTTGTCCTGGTGTTCAAAAATATGCTCGGTTGACATTTCCTGAACAATAATTTTAACAGTGAAAAGGGCTAAGTGGTAATTTCTGAAAGTGGAATTTTTGGATTTGGACACACAGCCAAGAGTGGAATGATATCAGTTTTATACCTCATTGCAAGGTTTAGCAAGTGAGTAGCCTACCACAGTTATTTTCGAATAATTTATGAACCCAAATGAGTGAATTACTGTATACGCAAAATTGATTAATTGGCACGAACCAATTAATACAATACAGTCAAGCCTCCCATAACAAACTATTCCTACAATGAGCCAAAGAGTGGTTTCAAGAAAAATTCACCTACATCAATTCTCGTTTTCTGTGTTTCATCTCTGTTACAAGTCACAGTGACCATAAACCACCTTATTTCATTTCATCGCCAACAATTCACACACTTCAATTCATCGCCAGAAATTTACCCACATCAATTCAAAATGATAGAATTTGAAAGTATTGACCATCAAATCCACCAGGCCATTGTGACATGTCCTGGAAAGTGTGACATTTCTTTGCAGACGAACAGAAAGACAAACAGACATACATTGCTAAAGCACATATAGATTGTGTTAACATTTTCATTTACAATTTGTTTATTAGCTTTTTTTCACTGAAATGTTACATTTAACCTCAAGAATTGAGGTTAAATTGGAAAATAAATTGCGACCACAGTGAATTGTAGTAGAGATGCATTTTCTAGATATATGGTTTCAAGAGTAAAATGACTCTTCGTACAGTGAGGAAAACTCCCGACAACAAGCAATGTTCATTGGCACAACAGAGCAGATAGTCAGCGCTCACTTGACAACTCTTCTAGCGATTGTATCTTTGTGAAAATTTTTTCTCAAACAAAGGGGTTTACATTTAAAAACAAACAAAAACTGAAGATATTAATGATGAACTATGTCCCCAACGTTTGACTGCTGAAATTATAACAAACAAGAAAGGTCGTACTTGCACCAATCAAAACTCATTGTATGAGGCTCAACTGAAAACAACTTAGTAAAAATATGAATCAATCAAAAGAAACACTATTTATAATTGTAGAGCAGATCCACCGTCACATATTCCAAACCCATAATCCAAGAAAATTTACCACCCTTGCATAACCTATAGTAGATTTCAAGAGCTCTTACACCAGCGATGCTCCAGCACGATTATAAAAATATGCTTCATGATGTACCATATTAGCCCGAATATAAGACGAGGTTTTTTCTCAAATACCATGTTATGAAAATGAGGGGTCGTCTTACAATCGCAGC
>JAQIWH010000960.1:0-37376 GCA_034695005.1 Cryptops parisi | reverse complement strand
CAAAAAATAAAATAAAAAGTAGAAAAGAAAATAAAACGAAAAGTAAAAAAGCCCATATCCTCGTCAAAACCCGAAGCGTCCTAAAAGCGTGCAATGATAAATAATTCAAGCACCATTATTTCTTTTCGCACTTGCAATTTCTCCATCTCACTATATATTTTTTTTTCACTTTATATATATATATATATATCTATATATACAGTTCATATTTTTTGTGTGTGCCGCACAGTTTCTTTTCTCTTCCTATCTTCCAATATATCACAACAATTCTTTAAGTCTGACGAGTGGGATTTCTTGGCTGTTCTTCATTTTTTTAGACACCGTTATCGAAACCAGGTTAGTTGAATCAGAAATGTCTTCTTTCTTGTGTTTTTTTATTATATTTTTCCACCGCAAAGAAATTAAGGTCTGAGACCTTAAGGGCTTGGGGGAAAAACAAACATACACACAGTAGCCTTAAGAAATTGATGTAATATTCAAGAGCCGACGACGTAGATTACTGTCCACGAAGATTGTGCCATGTGCTGTACTAGACATACATACACACACAAAAAAAACTATGAAGAAAAAGTTTCTTAGATTTTTTTTTCTTTAACTAACAGCGATTTCGTTTTCCTAGTCGATCGACAGAGACGTAGAGTGAAGAAAAAAAATGGGTCTTCCTTAATCCCCAGTCAGGCTGGAACGCCTTCTGTTCGAGACAGTGGGGACTAATTGAACTCGGAAGCTCAACGTCTTTATGATCTCCCCGTTATCTATTATCCAGGACATGGCAAGAATCTACTTCGTGTTCTTCGCACCTTTTCAACGTTGACACACGCAAGAGCTGACTCCCTGCTGAGACCACCGTCTGAAAACCACCCCCAGAGATAAGAGGAAACAAAAAACGAGACTTTTTTTTTGTCAAAAATGGCGGTGGTAGTGGTGTAGAACGGCAGTAAAATTCATAAATATTCGGAAGTCTCGTCGTTTTCATGTTGTTTTTTTTTTTTTGTTCTCAAGGAAGAGATTTTGCTTCTTTTTTTATTACCTCTCCCTTTGAAGATCCAAGATTTCCATGAATATGATTTTTTTTTGAGATTCCAATAAAACTCGAAAGTTTACTTTTGAGATTTATTGGTAGAGAAATCTTCTCAAGTAGGTAATTGCCTTTTAAGTAATTTCTCATATAAAGAGAGATTACCGCTGAATGGTAACGACATGACCATTCCGATTAAGTTTTTTGCTTTTTGAATAAAAAAAAATAAAGTGAAAATTCATTATCGGAAATAGTCATCCTTATATTGACGAAGACATCAGATATACCAAAGATGATGATTCTTAAGGAGGTTTACACGTCAAACGTTTTCAAGCAAATTTCATTGCTCCAAAACTGTGTTTGTGACGTCAAACTGACGTCAAAAGAAAAGCGCAACGACTTACAATCTCACGTCAACGTCATCATGTGGCACTGTATACATATCCATTGTTACTACTGTATAGTCACCGCGCTGTGTACAACTACTAAAAGAAACTGTATGCAAGCTCTTTTATTGGTTCCTCTGTTAGGTTCCATATCTATAGTAACAGCAAACTTTCGAATTGTTCAATGAAATAGTAATCGGTCACCTAAATGATCATTGTGAATTAGAAATACTCTACTAGTTAACAACGACTTTACATTGTTTTCAGAGTACTTGGTCTTCTGTATGTACCACGTGAACCATAAACTACTTCGTTTCAGTTGAAACGCCAAAGCAACCAACAAAACTGTGGAAGAACCACAACACACAACCACAAAACGCTTAAAAAAGAGGATTTGAACATGGTTCGAAGCAACACAGTTAACACTTACGTCACAAAAATCTGACGTCACAAAAATCTCACTTTGGAGCGAATTAGTTTGACGGTGAATAGAAAAGTTTGACGTGTGAATACCCCTTGATAGCGTTATTAGCCATAGAAGATACATAACGCTGGATCCTTCGAATTATCACATGACCTGATCTTCGCAACACGACTTTTGAACTGTGACATGTCTACACGTTCACACACATAACATACCGTAATTTGATTATTACAAGAAATAATTTGATACCAAACCATAGCATACTGTATATCAACTAATAAACGTCGTATGTGCTGGCATTTGAAAGTTCAACTTGAATAAATATATGACAGACCATTCTTTACGCAAGTTTTATATACGAAACATGAATACGTCGCACCAAAATATTCCACTTTCCCAAAAGTAGTCATAAAATATCGTAAAAACTCTCTCCATGGAATTTCATTTCTTCTTCTCTTGTAGGTATCCAACCCAGAAAAACAAACACGAGCCAACGTATAAAAGAGCTGACGAATGGACGCGCCTTGTTCTCGGTAACAATGTCAACAGTGGTTTGATGATCCAAGTCTGTTGCTCGTCTGAAATGTCTCATGGAAAAGAGGACGTTCTCCCTTTTCTTCCTTTTCTACACGACGATTTATTAGCAGAGGGTAATGATCAGCAGCAGAGATGCGCATGCGTCTGCTTTATGGGCCGTCGTGTGGCAAACTCCGGAAATCGTAAGGCACGCCAAGGGCAACAACCTGCTCGTAAAATAAATCCGGACGACCGACTGTGAAATATAAGAAGTGAGGGAAAAAAAAAAAGCACGAACTACAGACAAAAAAAAAAAAATCCAAGAGGGGGAAAGAACATACCCGAAAAAAAAATAAGAAAAGAAAAGTGGAGAAGAGATGATGGGAGGAGGCTCCTTTGTGAGAAGTAAAATTCTCACTCGAGCGTCAACACCATCTTCAACCGTTGTAAAAGAGCGGTTTCGACAACGACTAGCCAACCCCATACAACAAGCACTGAAGCAATCACGAGTGCAATTGGTGAATTAAACAGTCCTACGAATGGGATAGGATAAAGAAAAAAAAATTGGAGAAGTAAAAATAAAAAGCACACGATAAAGAAGGAAAAAGGAAAAGAAAACCACCCACAATGTCTGCAAGAGAAGAACAAGCGCCAATCTTCTTTAGCAAAGAAGAAGTATTTCTAACTGCGCAATGAGGCAATGGACTTTTGTCGTCAGACTCCCTTTAGCGAAATAAACACACAAAGACACACACGGTTTGAAGGTTTGGAAGAACGAGTCGCCTTTAACGCAAAGAGTGGACAACAATAAGGTGTTGGCAGCTGCAAATTGAAGTCCTAAGCTCGACCATCATTTCTGGTGCAGAAGAGACTTTGCAAAGGGTGAGAAGAAAAGTTAGAGACAAATTTTCCACCCTAAGAAAGGAAAAGGGTGATTACCAGACCCTGGGAGAGCTTTGTGGCCAGCCTCTGAAATGCTTGCGGTCAGGCACTTGAAGCGCCAACATGCTCCCAATTACTAATAGATGACGTCATCAACGAGGAAGGGGGGTGACAAAGGGAAACTAGGCTTGTTTTACAACGAGATTCCACAAGCTCGTTACAAACCAGAAGACAAACGACTCAGAAGAGTTTACGACTTCATCCCCTTTTGTTTAACATCGTGGTTGTCTTGCCGGTACCGAAAGAGAAAGAACCAACAACACCAGGTTGTTCTTAAGAAGCATAAGCTTAACTCTAAGCTTTCCTGGGTTGTAAAGCTCATCTTTATATATATTTTTACTTCACTTTCTTACACGGGAATAATACCTTTCAGACTATACAAAAAAGAAACCTTCACCTTGCTTGAAAAGTTGGATAACGACACGGAAGTCTAAGAGATTTGCTTTACGTGATTAACAAGTTCTTATTGCTAAAACACTTTGGTTCTTGGTAACCATAATCCTAACAATATGTCATCGTTGTTTTCAAAAATCAATTAAGTACCGTAGTGTACTATTGACGTAGAAAAAGTATGTCATTTGAATTTGGAATTGTATAAAATTTAAAATTAACTCTCTAAAAATTTAGCACAATCCCCTACTTTTAACCCTCTCTAAAAATGTATCGAAATAAATCTGTTGTGAATGAAAATCAAACGAGAATTCAAGTATAAAGGTCAGTATTTTGTCTTCTACACTACGGACGTTCTTGGAGGAAAAAAAGTCCTTCATCAAACACCTTTTCAAACACGTGAAGCACGTCACGAAAAAGCATTCCTCTTCGTGGACAAGTTCAACAAACGTTCGAACACGTGCTAGAAGCTCTTGAATGAAATCCTTGAGAAACCAATCCAGTAGGTAACGTATAACCCTTTAACAAAGGCGGAAACAATTCCATTTAGTCTCCTCTAAGGTCCTTAAGTTTAGGAAGCTCCTTAGTCTCGGCTGTGAAGATACAGAAGAGGGGGTGGAAAAGAGAGAGAGAAAGACTTAAAAAATAGAGGGGGCAAAAGAATGAGGAAGAAAAAGAAGATCCCAAGCGTTTGAGAGGTTTGCTTTCAACGAGATGAAACCGTTCGGTGGCCAAAAGCGATCAGTATTCCCGCTGCGAATTGTGGGGGCGGATGCGATGGAAGGCAAAGAGGAAGATGGGGGACCAAAAGAGAGAAGAAGGGGAAAAGAGAAGGAGGAGGTTAAAAAAGAAGAAGAGTTGCTTGTGCTACCACTAGTACTTCCTTCTTCGTTCAATTGACCCTGGCCGAGAAGCGTGCGATGATGATGATGGTTGCGGTTTCCGCTCTTCTCGACCAAAGGCAAAAAGTGGAGAAAAGGAGGACGAAGAAGAGGTCCCATTTCCAAACATGGGAAGAAGACACATTTCGCTTCGACGCTCCAATGGGAGACCCATCTTTCTCAATAGTTTTGCAATGGAAGGACGGACGACGCAGTCCGTGTACGTACATCAACGGCCTCGTTTCGAAACGCAACTTGTCCAACAGTTTCTCTACCAGACGACAATGATTCATCGTCATTTAAATTTACTGCAGTATCAATTGAATGGATTAACAATCAGCCCAGTCAACCAGTTTTAACGCCAGAAAGGTCGCAGCTTTCATTTCGACTGTTTTGAGTTTTTAAAATGGGATAATTTCAAAACTAATTGAATTACGCACTTCTCCCTTTTTTTATTTTATGTTATTCTAATGGTGTACCAAATAATGACGTGATTTGCATGGGGCGTTCCGAAGATATAGACCGACATACCTAAGAGAGCCGAACCAATCATTTTGTCAGGTTTAGGGAGTTTAGGGTATTTCAGCACGTTTTCTCTCCCAATGCTGGGAATTTCAACCAGTTTAAATTTATTTCAGTGAATATTGCATTGTAGATTTCATCATGTTTGGACTCAAATTCCCTACTATAGGTTATGCCTGTAGAAAAGCCGATTTTGCTAAGTGGTCTAGTGTGGTCGGTGGAAATGTATATGCAAACGACTGGATGAAAATCTAGTCTACATAGCTAAAATTCATTAATATGTTCATGTGAAAACTATAAAACGAAATAATCATATAAGTATTTTATTATTTTACACCTTTCGTGTGACATTCAATGAAACAGAGTAATTTAGAGTACAGTCAGAATGATTGCTTGTGGCTCTTATAGGTATTGGGTATTGTTCGGCCTTTCTAGTGTCAACCAACCAACAATCTACACTGTCATAACTGGAATCTGCTCCATATGCTCTTTAATTAAACAGCTTTATACCGTCAACTATTTGACAGTACGGCGCTTTAAACTAGTAATAATGTCGAAAGAACAGTTTTTGCGATGAAAAAAAGAAAGTCTGGAATCAATGGTTTTGAAATTGTATTCGAAGAATATTCAGAGAAACGAAACGGAATGTACCTTTTATATTCAACCTGTGGAATGTTGGATGTGAGAGAGTTGGTTTTCTCGGGTCGATAGAAATCCGCCATTTTTTATTAGTCGGTATGAGGGTAACATGGTCGTATCTGGTTGGGCGTGCTTTCCATCCTCAGCACGCTCGACGTGAGCAACTCGTATGTAAAACACGATCGCTTCAACCGATCTCAAAACCCCACGACGAGACAGACAGACAGACAAACACACACAGAAAGACAACGACACGCCGCCGAGCGAGTAAGCTAAATGCACGTTTTACGGGGGCCACGAACCGTTTCGAGAAAAGGTCGTCGCACTTTTCCTTCGTTTTACCAGCCACAACTGCCAACTAGGAAAAGGGAAATGCAAACAGAAAAGGTGGGGGAAAACGAACCATGGAGAAAGAAAAACAGCCAACTTTTACATGATTCAATGTTTCACGTCTGTTCGGCCTACATCGCTCTCAAATGAAATACGAGGGAAAGTAATCAATAAAAGGGGAAAACGCATGTAAAAACTAGAAATATCGTGGAAAAACCGATAATTGTTGACGTTTCAATTAGCTATGGTTTGTAGGCGAGATATTATGAACAGTATGGTGTCCCAAAATATGGTATACATTTAGCTGGGTTTTTTTTTCGTGTGTGTGTGTGTGTGTGTGTGTGTGTGTGTGTGTGATTTCTCTCAGTATGTTAATGACCATTCAAAATTTATGTAATTTGCCTAAATTATATTCTGTAATACAATATACAGACACAATAGTTAGGCTCGGGTAGGTTGACGAGCTTTCGTTGTGACAAAAGCTGTAATATTCTTATTTCGCTTTTCAACTGTCAATTTATTTTAATTTCTTATTTTGATATCTATTGTTATTGTAGTTTTAAGTCATACTCTTGTTATTGGATGTGAATCCGCAGTAATAAAAACAAACAAACAAATTTAGTGTGTATACTATGTGAAGCATAATTTTTTGAAGTCATGTGTTCATTATTGCAGTCACAAACGGGTGTCCATTTTAAATAGCACACATTTTGACACGATATAACATTGTCTCAAAAAACAAAAACAAAATTGTAAGTCGCGAAAACTAACTTACATGTCAGAAAGAGAACAACGTTTAGATGACTATAAGCCAATAAAAATTTAATTTTTAATTTTAATTTTTTTAATTTTACGTCCCTTGGAGACAATTTATTAAAAAACAGTTGATATGGTACATAATTTTTGTACAAATATATTTGGAATGTACACTTTAGTTACGTTGTACAGTGGTAGGTATAGAAAGTTCAAAACAATCAATACAAAAAAGGAAAAAAAAAAAACTACACATAAATGATAATAAAAGTAACTTATAATAACACTGTTGAAACTATGAAAATGATGAAAATGAAAGCAAAAACAAAAAACAAACGACAACAAAAAAAAAAGGAATGAAAAAATATGAATAACATGATATATGCAAATGTACAGTAAAAATTATTCTAAAGTGGAGGAGAAAGAAAAATGACAATTAAAATTATTTCAGAATTTATCTGAGTATATTACATATTTTTAAGAAATTTTTAAAATTTTTTTTTTTTTCAAATTTCTTGCACAGTTTTTATCAGTGCATTACAACAGGAGTTTTAAAAACAGTTGCAAAAAACAAAACAAAGAATAAAAAAAAATATGATAACACATGATATATGCAAATGTAGGAAAAAACATTCTAGAGTGTAGGAGAAAGAAAAAAGACAATTAAAATTATTTCAGAATTTATCTGAGTATATAACCTATTTAAAAAGGAAAAAAGAATAAATTTTTTTTAAAAATTTGCATGTTCTTGCACAGTTTTTATCAGTGCACTGTGATCAGGAGTTTTAAAAACAGTTGCAAAAAACAAAAACAAAGAATGAAAAAAATATGAAAAATATGATCTATGCATATGTACAAGAAAAATGATCTTAAAGTGAAGAAGAAAGAAAAAAAACAATTAAAATTATTTCAGAATTTATCTGAGTATATTACATATTTTTTTAAAAAATTCTGCTAAAATGTTTGCATGTTTTTGTACAGTTTTTATCAGTGCACTCCATAACAGGAGTTTTAAAAACAGTTGCAAAAAATAAAACAAGGAATGAAAAAATATGAAAATGATAGTAATCTTGTGTTACTTCCGCCATCTTGTATTTACAAGATGGCGGAAGGGATAGAAAGCTCGTTTGGTGATCTCCCGTTTTTGCCATCCACAGATGCGATTAATACTGGATTCAACTCATTTAAGGCGGTGATTCAAAACATCGTGAGTAAAAAGTATATAACCCTTGATGAAAAAGCCAATATGGAACTGTATTTGAATGGCTTTGAGAACATTATTGCCTGGACTACCGCTGCTCGTGTCGAGCTTGAGAGGATTCCACCTTCGCCCGATACTATAAGCAAGGCTGTTTACCCTTTACCAACTGAAAAAAATCCTGTTCAATCGGGTAAAGATCCCGATCAGATTGTTATAAACCAACGTTTATTGACGTTGATGGAAAACTTACAGAGGCGTATAGATTGTATTGAAGTAAATCTTCGAAACAATACTTCTACGGCTTGTAAGCCACCACAACAGATGGCACCACCTGGTTGGAATGATGATTCCACTGTTGCTCATTTCGATGGCGATATGAATTCAAATTCGGTGACTGGTAATTCTACCCTCGATGGACCCATGATGACCATTGATGTGGCCCAGAAAGATGATATAAAACAACGCCAGCCAAGGGTAATTTATAATTCTAAGCAACATCTGCTGCGTACATATGCTGATACCATTAAGCTAAAAAATCAACAATGCATAGACATCAACAACCAGCCTAATATTCGACGTCAAGTTGGTGATGTACCTGAACACACGGGGAATATTGGTGATCAAAACAGACTGTCTTATCGTCATGTTGAGCCGCTTGTTTCACCAAGTGATCAACTAGGTGGTGGAAGTAAACAACGTATTCAACACAAACAACGTAACAAACCTCCCCTTATTCGAGGTACTGGTAGTACTGCTGCACTTCCCAGTGCTCCGAAACCCAGAACTTTTCGACTCCATGTGAGTAATCTTTCGGATGACACAACTGCTGATCATCTTCGTAAGTGTCTTACCCTTAATGGGTTGAAGATTATTCAATGTGACAATTTCGTTCTAAGCAATCAACAAATTTCAAAAAACTTCTTTGTGCGTATCGAGGCTGAAACCCTTGATAGGATAAAGGATGGTGCTTTGTGGCCCAATGGAGCTTCCGTGGATATTTTCAAGGGTAATAACCCAGTGTTGAGTGCACGGCGTGAGACTGTGGATAAACCAGATGTTAACTCGTGTAGTGTTCCCGTCACTGAGGGTGATAAGTGACATCAAGACGTCCGTAGTGTGCCTGAGAAGAGCCTTGCTTCGGCTGATTACAATTCACATGTTAATTTAATTTATCTTAATGCCAGATCGGTGGTCAATAAGCCTGATATGATTACTGGTATTATTTATACTTATAAGCCAAACATAGTGTGTGTTACAGAGACCTGGATTAATGACCCAGACAGTGAAAACATTTTACAATTTCCATTATACCAAACATTCTTTTCCAACCGGCATACTCGTGGTGGTGGAGTGGCTGTTGTATGTCAAAAATCCTTAGGACCGGTCTTAGTTAAAAATTATAGTGAATCGGGTTTGGAAATGATACATATTAATATTTTCAGTGGTTCGAGGAAGGAAATTGCTCTTTTGCTCCTCTACCGTCCATCTTATATTTCGATTGAAGTTCTTATAGATAAAGTGAATAATGAATTTAGCATTAATGGTAGTGTTATAGTCATCGGGGACTTTAACACCCCCTTTGAAATTTATAATCGTGGTACAAGTCTCTTGAATGCCTACTTCCAAGGCATGTCTTGTTTTCCTCATATTCGCATTCCTACTAGAGTTACTAATCAAACAACTTCTACTATTGATCAAATTTATATGACACAAGATTTAGAAATTAAGAAATTGAAAACCTTTCCTTTTTTCCCACTAGATCATTTATTGATTCAGGCCCATATAGGAGGCCTGGGTGTGTCCTCTCAATGCTTTTTGCCTGTGTCACAGGATACTACCTATGGTTGTGATATGAGTGATGTTGCTTGGAGTGAAGCCTCTGCTCAGATTATTGAGAATTTACATGTCTGGTGCACGGCCTCTTATGGAAATCCAGATTTCTTATTTCGCCTTCTTGTAGAGAATATATTTAATATCCTTATTGATAATGGCATGAGGATGTATGTTAGACCTCTCATGCAAAACCGTGGTACCTCATGGTGGACACCTTCTCTGACTTGTAGACGTGATGATGTAAATGAGGCTTACCATACTTGGATTGGTGATCCTTCCCGCCTTAATTTATCTCATATGCGTGACTTAAAGCGTATTTATAAGCATGAAATTCGTGCTACTAAGCGTAGGTTTATTGGTGAGGACAATTTTTTGTGGCGTTTTTTATCGAAGAAAAACAAAGCCAACAGGAAAACTATTCCCATCAAATACCATATTGCATACCTTAGGTGGTGTGATAATCCCATGGGTAGGAATAGGTATATAGAATTGAACATCCCAAACGTTGTGCCAAAATGTTCCTGTTTGGATCATTGTATTTCAGTCGAGCAACTTGATAATGCAATCAAGGGATTAGGTAATAAGCATACTTACCCAGATGATTTCTTAAGCTATGATTTGCTTCTCAGGATTGGTGAACCATTGAAGGCAGCCTTGGTGAATCTATTGAATTTGATTAAATCTTCTCATATTTATCCGTCTTCTTGGAAGATTGCCTATATTACTCCTACCTTTAAAGGTGGCCCCTTGGATTCTTTCTCCTCATTTCGTCCTCTTGCCAACCTTCCTTTGGTTTCTAAGATTGCTGATAGAGTATTGTTTCGAGAGCTTTATGAATTGGTAGATAGAATTTGTCATAACAACTCGTATGGAGTTGTGAAACAAAAATCATGCTTTTTCCTCTTGATTGTTTTGTATTTGAAGATTTTGGACATTTACACTCCTGGTACCAACTATCCCACGGTTGTTGCGACCGACATTAGCAAGGCTTTTGACTGTTTGTCTAGGCAGTCCATCTTGCAACAATGTATTGATTATGATGTGTCACTTGATACACTTCTTTTGTTAAAGAGCTTCTTGTCAGATCGCTGCTTTAAGATAGCCCATAGCGATACCATAATTTCTTCTAGGTTCGGGGTGGTCCAAGGTTCTATCCTGAGTGGCTTATTGTATTTTATTGTATCAAATGATATTCATGAGTTGGATCTGGAATCTTTAATTTTTACATATGTTGATGATAACTTTTTATTGTTTACTACTCCTGGGAATGAGTTGGATAACTTGTCCACACGTATTAATGATGATCTCGATAAAATTAGCCATTGGTGCTCTTTACATTCCTTAACCTTAAATCCTATTAAAACCTCGATTATTACCTTTTTTAATCCTTCTGCAACTAATATCTTACCAGTTAAGATCTTGGGTCTTACTTTGGACCCAAATATGAATTTTGGAGCTCATATTATGTCCCTTAGGAAGCGTTTAAATAAACTTGTCTATCAGGCCAAGCGCTTAAAAAACATCCTTACTTTAAAAGAAAAAAAAAACTTTGTTAATTCTAAGGTTATTTCTTGTCTAACCTATGCGATTTGTTTGTGGTCAGATACTTCTAAATACCGCATTAAGAGCTTGACCGTCTCTTTTAATAGAGTCATACGCACTCTCTATAAGTTATCTCCATATTCATCAATTTCATCTTTTTTAAGAGTTAAACGTATTATGACCATTCCTCAACTGTGTGTTTTTAATAAGCTACTGGAGTTGGCTAAAGGTTTTAGAAATACTAAGCATCCCATAAATTTTATTTCAAAATTTGTTACTATGTCACCTGAAATTCGTTCCACTAAGCGTTTTAAGGTTAATATTCCGCACCATATCGTTCGTCACAAGCTTAACCGTTTTCCGTTTAATGTTGTGTCTGCTTGGAATGATCTTCCTTTAGTAATAAGAAAAACTGCTTTTACATGCTTGCAGGTCACTTGTAGCAAAAGCTGTCATCATTTTAAAAATAAGTTATTCCAGCATGTCTTGCTTAGTGATAAGTATTGACCAATTTGGCTATTTTTGTTTTTGTGTTTCCCTTTTTTAATTTTTATAGTTATCATTCTTGTTGGTCTTTTTGAATTTTATTTTTCTGTTTTTTGTTAAAAAAATTTTTTTTTTCTCTCCATTTTATTTGTGTCTCTATGGGATGTTTTTCGAATAAATAAATAAATAAATAAATAAATAAAACTTTAAAATGAGGACCATCCTAATATACATACTGTATAATCACGTCTTTGTGGTAACAGACGTTATTCACGCACGATAACATTTCATTGGAAAAAGTCGAAAAATATACTTTTTAAAGCAGTCTGTTGAAAGTATTGGATAATTTTTTTTTCCTTCTTATCTTCTATTTTTCAATTTGAGGAACAGTCTGTTTTTGAGATAGTAGTAGTAGTAGTAACAGTGCTAATAGTAGTAAGACGAAGAAAAAGAAGATGAAGAAAAGACGACTCTTCTTGGTGGTGGTGGGTGGTGTCTATCGGTTCCTTCCGCTTGCCGAGTCCATTTTTCGGCCCTGCTTCAAATCACACCCGGCCAACCCAGAACCCTAATTAAAATGCCCCGCGGTGCGTAAGGAGGCGGTAATTATTCTCCGGAGGCGTATAATGGGTCCGACAAATAGAAGGGATTCCCTCCGCAAACAACGACGCTGCCACCCCATTGGTCGAGAGCGAGGCAAGATTCATCCCAAATTAAGCGCGTCGAGCTGAGAAGCAGGAAGATCGTTCGATGTCAACGTCACGAGCTAATCGTCCCGAGTCTGGAAGAGTTGCAAGAAACCCCTCATCCGCTAATGAGTACGATGATACTTGCACTGCAATCGCAGCTCTGGCACCAAGGCCCTCCGTGTCAGTTAACAACCCAGTTAAACTTCACCTTAATTTAGTTAATTACCCTTCATTATGGGATCTTTAGCACGGGATCCGAGAATAGGTACAAAACGTGTCGATTGTATTCGACTTATGATACAATAACCCCCCGAAAGCATAGTCTTCAGCTTCAACATGCATTCAAATTTAATTTGACCGTAACTTGATTAATTACACTTCATTATACTTATTTAGTGAAAGTTATACAATAAATACAAAATTGTAGTTGGCAGTACTTTCGAGTCTTGTACTGCTGTAATCATCTTCTGGAGCTATAATTGTGCCGAAGTTCATCCAACTTTAATCATATATCCAATTAATTACAGTTCATGGCAATATACTCCAATGATAATTATATTATTAGTTGAAGGGCCTGGTGTAAAAGGGTGTTTGTAAAGACTGGTCTACACATAACCTTTTCTCGCCAGTTCTGCATGATCATATCAAATTACACAAATAAAAGGGTACGTGTGGACAGCATTTGGAACAATAGCATGAACTAAATGAGTAGTGCGGACGCGATTTTTGCGTCGGTCTTATCTGTCAAATTCATGCCAGACTGATGACAAAACGTTAGTGTAGACTAGGCTTCGAAGACAACGCGTTTAATTTACCTTGCTGTCTATGGGCTACTTCACACTTCTTGCACTCATATTTTTCTACATATTGCTGTTTTGCGCAATTATGCTTTAGGAAGGTAGAATTGCACCCTAACACATTCTAAAATGCTTTTAGGTCAGTTTTGACAGAAAAGTTACTTAACTCTTTTATACCAGATTCTTCAATTACAGTATAAAGTAGGCTACTGTGCTGTTTTTAATACAGAATTGAGATAACTAGCATACAGGAAGTTGATGGAATTAAATCCTTTTTGAAGAAGTTAATGTCGGCCATGTTTGTATTTTTAACGTTTTGGCATCTTCCCCTTTATTCGTGCTCAGCCTGCTCACAAGGTTCTGTGGCTGGGTTTTTTTTATATTTTCATTTTAATACATGTAAGAAACTAAGACACGCAAGCTCTCTGCGCATTAAGGTTTTATTAAGAGACGTCTTATCTTTGGAAGTGTCATTAAGGGAGGTTGCACTTCCAGTAGATGTCTTCAAAAGTTGCCTCGAAGAATTTTTTTTTCATCAAACTTAGTAAATTTTTTAGCAGTTTTTATTTTTAAAGTTTTTGAGAATGAAAATTAATGAAACATTAAATAATCAGTAGGCTACAACACACTTTCCGCCCATTAATATAATGAAGTACCAATCTGGATGCACACCTTTTTGTTTGTGTGCACGCATGTTAGAAAGTAACTATACGGTAGTAGAATTATTTTCAGAAATTGCTTGTAATTGGCAAGGTTTTAGATTGTTTTAATCTTTAAGATAATTTGGTCCAATTTAGTTTTAATAATACTAAGGTCAAGAGCAAAGTACTTGTAATTGCGACAATGAACTCGTTTGTGGTCTATATCTTGAATGAAAGCAGCAAGATTTTTTGTTGAATTTTCACTTTTCTTAGTGGTACGACTGCTTTTTTAAAATATTTTCTATACGTTTTATTTATATTGTACAAAACTAGGTAACAGTATAAAAATAAAATTATATGTTTTTCTGTCTGTCTGTGTATGATGCAAAAAAAATGATAGAACCGATTTTCATGAAACTTTGTACATAAGTTGGACTGGACCCAGAGAATAGAATTTTTTAAGTCCATGTTAATTTTTATTAAAAAATGGCAAATCAGTTTTTGTACATCCTCGGAGAACTCATAAATATGATATGCTAAAGCATCGCTAATATGGAGAGAACTGAAGGGACTGGCGTAAAAGGGCTCTAAGTAACATTTTTGTCAAAAATGTCCTAGAAACATTTTCGAATGTGTTAGGGTCATTCCTAACACACATTTCCAGTGAAAACATTTTGTGTTAATTGATGTAAATCTAATATTTCTTTACAATTTATTCTAAAACCAAATATGTTTTCTGAACTCAATTTTTCAAATCAGCATTTAAAAAAACAAACAAATATCTTAACATCATTAATCAATTATACTTGTATGTAGAACTAACTCACCCTGTATAAAATAAAAAAATATTCTAAATCAATTTTTTATTAAAACAAAAACAATTTTTAAGTCCAGATGTGTGCCTATGGCAATAAATAACTTCTAATAAGAATTCTCGAGTACGTATTACATTCCCCTTTCTTTTCTCTATGCTTAAATAGACATTTTTAAGCGATTAATTAAAAGTCCCAAGGCTGTATTAAATTACTTTATGCTATTTTTTTCCCACAATGGTCTTGTTCTTTTATCAGCTCTTTTTTTCGGTTTTGCGGCAAACTTGTTTTTAAACGACTAGTTCATTTTAGTCGTTTTTTTATTTTTTAATTTTCTTGTCGTGCAGAGTTCTCCTCGGATGAACTTCTATAAATAAATGACGAGCTCGACATGCTAATAAGAAGGAAATGTTGGTTTATCTGATTTCAAAAGAAAGCGAATTTCGTCATGTTTTTCCTTTTGCTCTTTAATGATGCAGACTACTGTACCATCTCGAGAAACACGCAAACAGGATGAAAAAGTTTAATGATCCACGTATCTATCATCATATTATATACGACGACACAGCAACAGGGAAAAAAATATTTATTAAAAAAAATAGCACTTACACTTTGTATATACAAGAGCTAGCGGATTTAATTAACAGTTTGCGACTGTTACATAAAAGCGATATCAGTACCGTGTATCATAAATTTACCGTGGCGGGAAAAACAAATCATCAATAAAGTCAACATGGTTTTAGATGACAAAGCCAAGGTTAATTTTGTTAGTCATCTGCATGTGGGATTTTCGTGACTTCATTATACAGTAGACTGCTAATCGAAAAACACGTGCTTCACGTGGTGTACCTACGACATTCGTGATTTTGGTAATTTCAAACGTCGCATTTTCGCCACCCTTTGACTTCTTACATTTACAAGATTATTTTCCCACAAAACTTTGACGCTCATTATTTTCTCCCAACATCTTCTTATTATAAACATTGGAAAAAGTTGGAGGTGGTGTATAAAGAACGATTTTGTCGGTTTATCAATAAAAATGTTAAAATAGACATTAACCTTTGTTCTTCTCAGGCTAGATTTCAATTTAAATACCAAGTTTTGTGAAAATCAGTTCATTTCCTATTTGCGTCGTGCACGCAAATAGAAAATGATCGTAAACAAACAGATCAGAAAAGATTTTTATTTATCGCATTTTCATTTTTATTGATTTTTGCACCTGTATGAAATCACATTTAATTTATGCTCGGAAGCATGAATTCAATTGTCATTTCATTGATATTTGAAGGAAAAAAACCATCGTAAACGCATTTATATATTAGCACGATATTTGGAATAACGGCGTAACGACGTATCATTTTTAAATTAGTTCACAACTTGAGGCCTGTCAACTAAAGTTAACAGATTTTTTGCAAAATTTATTCATTTTTATAAATATACAGTTGGCAGGGATTTGAAGGGGCTAGAAGTTTTTGCCCTTTTTCTTAAAAGTACATTTTTGGAGTTACGTCATCATTCTATCCTACTCCTCAATTCTTTTCTATTAACGGACACCTACTTTCTATATGATCATAAGATCATTTAAAAAAGATTGTATTATTTGAATACTTGCATCTCTGAGCGATGGTAAAGTAAAGTTTTTAGTTGGATATCGTATGCTTTCGACTAAGAAATCGCATTATAAAATTAAGTGTCTCGGACTATAAGATGGTAGGTTATGTTGCATAGGAAAGGACATCATAATATCCAATTTAGAAAAGACATTAGTCTCTGTAACCGTCCCATGCAGTGCACTCTGGCGAAACCTAGCGAAGGCTTCACTTTGCTACATTTTTCACACCGAAGCCCTTAAAGCTTTCTCTTTGAAAGGAATGGATTTGTACTCGGGACTAAAACAAATGGCTTTTTTTTCTGCATTATTTTTTTCTCGGGTTAAAGTAGATACAGAATATATTTTTTTATTTATTTTTTTTGCCTTTTTATAAATTATTTTATTTTTCAGCCTCTGTGCGTTATGTGTTGCAAGATACATTGCGCGTAGAAGGTTAATAGGAATATAGCGTAAGGCAATTTCATTTCTTTTAAGCAGAAGCAACGTCTTCACACTTTCGTTTTTGATAAACAAACCAAAAAATATATATTTATATGCAAAAAAGTCGAGATTTTACGTACAAGAAAAAGATTTATGTATTTCCCCAAGGAAACATGGTTGGAACCTTTAAGAAATGTACGTAGTCAGGTATGGCGCGTGTTAGTTGTATACTTTGTTGTTTGTTGCCAAATTCTTTGGTGGGAGGCAATGCAAAAGCTTTTGAGTGTTACACTTCATGAAAGGAATAATAAATTAACTGCCACTGGGCTGGTGCGTTTTGCGTTTATTGTGTGCAAACAAGAACGAAAGTTGACGCTCAAGTTGAACTTGCCTCGGCGCCTATGCTGAAGGCTTTTAATTGATTAGCAAAAGCGCTGCCGCTTAAAATTGGTGAAGCGAAGACAGCCTTCACCCTATCACAGTCTTAATTCTTCCAAAAACAGCGAAGAAAGTCAAAATGTTGGAAGAAGACGTAGAGAGAAAAAAATAGTGTCGAAAGTGTTTAAGGCAGCAGAAAAAAAATGTACCACTACTACTACGTACTGTGTGTACAGAAAACTCAACGTTGTGTTGGAAATTGCAACTCGTTTTTCACCAACTTTTCCGAAAACCCAGCTTCTTTATAAGAAACGTCAACGTCGACTCGAAACTGTTTTTTAATCACACTGTGCAATTTTTTTTTTCAAACGTTTTATTTTATACTTTTTTATTCTCCAACCACCACGTAAGAATGCTTGATCAGCTTAAAAAAAGACAAAAAAAAAATTGTACGACAAAAGAAAACGCTGTGAAAAATTTATACACTAGGGAAACTGTATAGTGTTTCACCGGCAACCTACAGTATGACTTTCACTATTTTTTTTCTCTATTTTTTTATATAATATATATATTTTTTTTTAATTTTCAAATATTGAAAGAATGCAATATTTAAAATTGAGTAAACTTTTTCTTTTTTAAACTTTGAAAACACGAGAGTCGTTTTGTCTTTCTCTGGAACGTTCTCTGTCTCTATTTTATTCTATTCTCTCTCCCTTTCTTCTTCTTTTTCTGGTTCTTGTCGTTGCTTTATTTCCTTCCTATTCTGATTCGTTCGTGGTTTCCTTCCTTTGATTTAATGAAGCCTTGTGGTAAGATAAAGTGCACGAAGGGGAGAGAAAAGCAGGTTTTTGTGAGTTATTGCAAAAGTAAATGAATGATAAGATAAAAAATGGCCGTATCGGTTACCTTTTTTTTCTTCCTCCTCCTTGGCTTTCATCTTACATTGTACCAAGTTTAAAGGGAACGTGGGGCATAAAAAATGAGTTTAATTGAAAGCGAGTGCGCGTAGTAGTAGTAGTAGTAGCAGCGGTGGAAAAATTGTAAGCAGTAAGTAAAGTTTAAAAAAATAAAAGACAGCTGACAATATTATATGTATGAAAAAAGAGGGGGGGGGAGGAACTTTGGTGCAGAAATCTTGGAAGTTCAAATTTCCTTCGGATAACCATTTTAAATCTGTCAGGTGGATAACGTCAGTTCAATTGACAGACACGTAACCCTCGTTCGTTGTTATCCAGTAGGAGAAGGGGGGAGGGGGAAGAAAAACAAACCTTTGATGTATTAGGCGGAAGAAAAATAGAGGGGGTGAAACTGGTACAATATTGTGAAACGGGATGGATGAGATTTCATGCAAGAAATGACGACGACAAAAAATAACATTAAAAAGGGAAGAGAGATAAATAGAAGAAAAAAAATCAAGACTCTGTGGAGTAAACAGATTATTTTGATCGACATAATGATGGGATTCATATCATAGGGAGGAGAAGATTTTATTTATTTTTTTCTCGAAGAAGTCATGAATCTTTGGGATTATCAAAGTGGACTGTTTGTTGTTGTTTTTACAGTAGTCATTATCTTCCAATATCAACACAGCATAAAAAATAAAAAAAAAGGAAATTTGGAATCTATTAGTCCAGAGTTTTGTTGATTTTCACTGATACGTCGAAAATGAAGGTTTGGTTTGAGATAATGTACCCCAGGCAACTGGATCACTAATTCCAAATTAGCCCTCGATTTATGCGAGTTTCGATTTTGTTAATATGCAAGTTTTTAACCGGTTATTTCCCAAAATGCGATTTTAGATATGGCAAGTTAGTCCTTCCAAAATACATCTTCGATTCGTTATTATGCTATTTTGAACGGTGATGCCAGCCCAAGTGTCTGAACAATGAGTTTGCCACTTTATGGGAATTTTGATCTATGCGATTTAAATATGTGCGCGAATTATATATAACTCTCGCATAAATAGAGGATGTTGCTTGCAACATGGCTGGGTATTAGTCTTAACGACCAGCCATCACTACGAGGGCGCCACATGTCCGTAGTTGAGCTTAATTAAAAATTAAAACAAAACTGTATTAATTTTATGATAAAAAACAACTAATTTTATCATTAATCATGAAATTTTCTTGTCATTTTAACTAACCTAAACGAGTATTTATACACGTGGCGTTTCATACAAGTGGCTGGTTATTAAGACACGAGTACCCATTCTTAGTTAATATTAAAACTACGAATATACAGTATATATACTGTACGTGTCATCATCTATATAAACATCAAGTCAAAATTCCAATAAACCTTCTTTTAACCCAAATTTTACTTTGAGCTTCAAACCGAATCATGATAGATTATTTTTAAAGCAGGATAATAATTAATCCTTTTCAAACCCGTACGTGTGCTTTAATGTTGTTGTTGCATTATGCAGGCGTATAAGTTGAACTCCACAGAGCTTTTGCATTGCAGTCTTCGTAATGCGTATATGGATCTTATCGAATTTTCTGACTCGTGGCATCATAAATATACAAAACGTGTTTTCTGTACCCTTCAAGATGATCTTCTGTACATCAACAAACACACATTTTTGAGTATATGAACAACAGACAAATTACCTCTTTCGTGTATTGATCGTCGACGCTTAGGTTTCAATTTTTGGGTAAATTTTAATTTTAATTTGCAAAACTTGAATAAGGGGTTTGTTAAGGGGTTTGTTGAAAATAGCAGTTTTTGGGGAATTTGTTTACTAATTTTGAAAGCAATGAAACTTTAATGTTCCAAGTTTTTTTAAGGGAATAGAAATAGTGAAGGGTGTTTTTTTATTATATATAAAAATTTCTTTGCGTAAAGCAGCTTTTAAGTAACGAAAACATGTTTTCATTAGTGATAAAAATGTTTTGGCTTTTCGAGTTTGGCACATTGAGCAGGTGCTGTCTTCAACCCAAAGTTGAGCATTTATAAGTAGCTTCATTTTGCTTCAAAACGATAAACAATACCAGTCTTTACACGACGACGACGTTCACTTTTCTTCGACATTAACAGAATGTGCCCAAACATCCCGTGCTTTTATTAGGAACACCATCGACGACACACGTCTTGGCATTGTCTTAGAAAATTTCGGTGAAACAACCATCCGACCATCCGACGACGGAAGAACAAAAAACAAAACAAACTAACAGGACAAAAAAGAAAAAAAGTAAAATCTCGATGGTGAAAATAAAACTAACGTTGGTGAAACCAACAAAAAATATATAACGAGGGAAACTACTGGAACAAAGAAAGCAGTAGACGAAGAAGAAATAGCGCGTTGAAGTTAGAAATGAAATTTTATACGATCTCGCGAGATGGGACAATGGAAGCTGCCATTGTCGGTTGTGTCACCTTCTTAAAAGGGTTAAATGGCAGCGCCAGTCGTCCGCAATGTTTCATAACAACACATGAACGACAATTTTTCGTTATTGCCCATCGCTCGTTCGTCGCAACGTTGGAGAACCATTAAGAAGAAAAGTCTTGCACAACTTGCCACTACCACTGCTTCTTTTTGGCTTTCTTCTTCTTGACTTGCCTCTTTATCTACGCTGCTGGCTGGCAGTGTCCACAAAACTTGTCGACGATTGTTTATAGTTGAAAAGACTTTGAGAGGCTCTCGGTGGACATTTTTGAAGAGCTGCAGGTGCACCAGACATCAGCTAACAATGAAAGGCGACCTTTGGTCGAAGGGAGGAGAAAAGCCCCCACTAACGCCTTTCAATCTCTTCGGCTATTGTGGCCACAGTAGCACCAAAGTCGTTCGCCCTAAAAATTCGTCTATTTCCCTTCGACTACACGGTATACTCCGGAAAAGCGATAATTCCGAATTATACCACCCACTCGAGTTGGGCGGATGGGCGTAAACCGTGATCCCCCCTTAAAGTAAGAAAGTCCACACTATAAAGTAACGCGTGAAAATGCTCTCTCGCTTTTTTTTTATTTTTTATTTTTATTTTTATATTTCTTGCGTCGTTTCGGGCCTCGATCTTGTATTCTTGCCAGGTTTTTAAAGATGTCAAAGGACATCAAAAATCGATTTCTTAAGACCTCCAAAGGGATCGCTGACCTTACGTTGGAGTGGAGGATCTAATCTCACTAGACGTACCTTCACTTTTTTTTTTATATATACCCTATTCGATTTATTATTGGAGCGGCAGTTATTGGATACAGTATTTAATAGAAACGGGCAGTAAAGGGGAATATTTCCTTACCCCCATTGAATTGTATTCCATATAAAAAAGAACAAACGAAAACGTACGAACGGGTTGCTTAATGAGGTTGAATTAACAAGATTTGTCTTTTACATAATACATAATTTTCTTTTTTTTTAGTATCGTTGATTTTTACATACATCATAATTGAATAAAAAATAGCTTCTCGAAATACGGAACAATAATATACTTAAATCAATTAACAACGTAAGAAGCTTAACGTTTTTGTTTTTCGTAAATTTGAGGAAATGAATTCGAGAGCTCGATAAAGAGGATTTCAATGTCAGCAAACAATATTATTCATAATTTTAAAAAATGTTTGTTTTTATAAAACATTATTCATGATAATGCTTAAAAATAGAAAGTCTCTTGTGTTTATTAGTAACTTCACTTCAAAAGTGTGCAGTTTGCTTTGGCTATCAGTTTTCATTGTACGAAATGGTTGCATCTCTTTGAGCTCTTTTAAAGGTAGGTTTCTGATGACCTACAGAACTGAAATTTGGAAAATAGCCTGGGGTAGTGGTACATTTTTTTGTATCAAAGTTTGAGGGGTCGACGTCTTGTCAATTCTGAGATTTTGTCATGCGAAGGATACACTTTTCCTCGATAAGTGTTGCTTGCGATGTACCTTAATTTTAGGCCACTAGTCAATACCGCCATTTAAAAACTAAACGTTGTACACATATGAATGCATTTATTCGAGGCATAGTTCACTAATAATTTATGTAAGCAACCGTTCATTGTTGAGAGTATGAAACCGATCCATCCAAATGAACACTTAACACATTTCAGTTTAAAGAAGATTCAAAAAATAGTTTTTGCTTATACTTGTTTACTGTGACATATTTGTAAAAAATATTTGAAAACACTTTTTATATAGTTTTGATTACTAAAAGTTTGTTTTGCTTTGAAATTTATTTATCGCTAGTATCTAACTGTTATAAAATGCAAAATCTGCCTCCTCCTCCTCTTCACCAGTTGTTTCTATAACAACAACAATAACAACAATCTAACAAACCATAACAATCTGGCAATCTTTCTATAACAAGTTGGCAATTGTTTCTTCCAGCAAGGTTGTTTCTATAGAAACAACCTTGCTTCCAGTAAAGAATGTTTTTACAAGCGCGTGCTTCCTCACCAGTGCCACCGTGTGTGAAAATTCCGAAATAAAAATTAAATACTCCAATTGTAGCGAATATTGCGCAGCAATATGAGCTAAATGAATAAATAACTTTTCCGTCATTTTTGACGGGCTATTTACTAGTCTTTTAAATAAAAACATAATTTGTTGATTAGAACTAAATTTTGTAAATTGTTCTTTTTTTTACAGTAGGTTTAATTTCATGTGGTAAAAATAAACGTAAAAGTTAATTAGTAAACGCATCACGTAAACTCAAACTTAAAGGATTGTCTGTTCTCTATTTTCTAATTCACTTCATGCTGGTAGGAATTTCGAGGTTCGATTTTTTCTATTATATTTTTTGTTCTTTGGTTTTGTTTAAGAATGCAAAGGCCGTAGGCTTTGCGTATAGCTTTTTAAAGAATTGAAACGTTTTCTTCACTTAGTTCAAATTGGATTGCAGTTGTGTTTGAAATTGATTTTTCAATTGTAATAGTTAAGAGGTTGTCATGCATCTTTAAAATGGAATTGTCTCTAAATTTTAAACCAGCGTCACTGGTTTCATGCTACTGGATAAAACGACCTTAAAATTGAGGAATGGAATTGGAGTTGGATGGAATAACGGCTAACTCCAAAAAATGAAGTTTTGAGAAACGGGCAAAAATTTCTGACACCTTCAAATTAGAAATTTGAAGGTGTCAGAAATTCTTTCAATTTCAGTCAATTGTATATTTATAGCGAAAATATGAACAGGTTTTGAAAAATGTTGACTTTAGTTGACAGACCTTAAGTTGCGGGCTAATTTGAAAAATGCAATTACGCCGTTATTCCAAATATCGTGCTAATTTATAGATGCATTTTTGCCGTTTTTCCAAAGATCAGTATCTTCCTCATTGTTTTAGAAGTGAAACACGCGAGTGAAGCAACCAGAAGTGAATCGACACAAGAAATACACTTTCAATATTTTCTTTTCATATTCTTGCTCTAAAATTTCGAAGTGCAAATTATATTCAATTTAATGTCTTTGTGCTATAGACTAGTCTAAAACAATTCAATGTAGGCATTTTAAGAAAATACGACAAAAGTGGATTTACGCCGATTTTCCATCCAACTCTTCAATTTTTGATACAGAAATATATTTTGAAATTAAATTGAAAACCAAATTCAGAAATTTAGACCGTTTTTACATATCTGCTTCACTGGTCATCAACTTCATGGTTTTGAAGTTTTGTGACGTGGTTTTTATTGTTTTCACTTATGACTTTTTTCTTCTGCTTTTATATACGTATAGAACCAAAATTTCGCTTGGTAATTCGCAAAGAGTCACTCAGACATTTTTCTACGATTCTTAGATAAACTGGAAATGGCAGGATACTAACCAGATATTAATTCTCAAAAAGCCACCCGGCGAATTATAAGACAACACAACCACCAGAACAACAAAAGAAATTTTGGAAGATACACACACAAAAAAAAATTGTAATTGTTTAATTCTTTCCAGACCTTTTTTGTTGTGTTTTCATCATCAGTTTTTCAAGCGTACTATACTTTTTTTTTTATTACGAAAGCACTTGTTTTGTTTTTTTACTACTTCTTCTTCTTATGGAACCGAGTTTTGTTGCTAAGACCTTTTCTTTGTTAGGCTTGCCATCAACAATTCACAGCCGTCCGAATGGGCTCGAGCAGTTGTAGTAGTTTCTAGTAGTCGTACGTTGTTCACAAATAAGTAGGCGAGTGTCTTCGCTCGCTCCATGCAAGAACTCATAAGGAAGGAAATGGGACTTTGCAGCCGGTTGCAATTATAACGAAGCCACCAATAAATTTTGCTGCTCCGAAATGTTCTTAGTGTTGGGGTTGTGTGTGTGTGTATGTTCGCTACCAGCTTCTGCAGCAACAAGAACACCATGGAAGCAGAAACGGGACTACTTAAGCCGCTGTACCGTTTTCTCTTCCATCCGTCTTTTTTCTTCTTTCTTTCTATTACTGAGTAAATACAACGAAGAAGAAGAAGAAGAACAAGACATTGGGCCGAAGGACGTTTCTACAAAATGTTCGTAAAGAAAATGGAAAGGAACATAGAGGTGAAGGAAGGAAGATGGGAGTGAGGGTGACGAATGGCTGCTGTTAAGGATTTGTTGGTGGTTAATTTCGGTTTAGATGGAACTTTGGACCGTTGGTATTTTTTTTTTTTTTTTTTTTGGTGAGATTACATTTTTTTTACGGTTTTTTTTTTTATTCCCGTGGTTGAGTGAGAAAAAGTGTTATGGAAGTGCAATTTTTTTTTCCTTTTATGTCAGCAAAGAGTTCCACAATTTTTATTTGAAGTGAATGTTTTCAGCTTGATATTAACCATTGCAATGTTTATTCGGGATTTTTTTTTCTAATGTGAGTTTATTGCAGAATTTTCATTACAACATTTCATGTTAAGTATCATTATAAATGTTGATGAATACTAACAAACTTTGGTGAAGAAACCGAACTCTACTATTAAGAAACTACAGAAATGAGTTTTTTTTTTTAGAAGTCATTAATTTATATAATTATAGGAAATTTGTAGTAAACTTATAGAAAATTCATTGAACTAAAATATAGCAAAACAGTGTTTAGATAACGCGATGTTTTTGTTTTGTAGAGATGTGATTGAATTAAATGGAAAAACTTTGTAAATCCACTTACGTCGTTATTCTTTAAAATGCATTATTTATTGAATCATTTCAGCCCAGTTTATGGCATAAAGACATTGGGTTGCATATCATTCACACTTTCAAACTTTTTGAAGTAATAATATGGAACGCGACTATTGATAATTTTTTTAATTTTTTGTGATTTCTTTTTTTTGTCGCTTCACTTCCTGGTTGGTTCACTCGCTTTTTTCACTTCCAAAACAATGGAAAAGATACTGATCGTTAGAAAAACAGCGTAAATGCATTTATAAATTAGTACGATATTTGGAATAACAGCACAATTGCATTTTTTAATTAACTCGTAGATTTGAGACCTGTCAACTATAGTTAAGATTTTTTGCAAAACATTTTTATTTTCCTTCTATAAATATACAGTTGACAGGAAATTTTTTAAGCATAAATTTGAAGATTTTTCAAAAAGCTTTTGTCCATTTTCTGTAAACTACGTTTTTTGAGTTACCCCGTTATTCCACCCGAGTTCTCAATTATAAATAGATAAGCGACACTAGGAAATGATTAAAAGTTGTGTGAATAGTTTTCTCTTTAAAGACACATTATCACATTTTCGATTCGATTATTTTTACAATAGAAAGTAAATGGAACTTTTTACCAATTTAATAGTGATCAGAGTAGGAATAAGTGTTACGGGTGACCTTTTCTGCAATGCTGGTGTTATCGCTTGGCTACTCTGCGTGACAAGAGAGTGATAAGTGAACACCAAAATGTAACAAACAAAAAAAAAGTGAGAAAGAGAGAAATAGGATGCATAACGAGTTCAACCAAGTGTAAATACTGTTGTTAGAGGATTTTAAAAACACACTGCAATTTTTCCGTTATCTCGTGGGAGCCAACAGTTTCACCGCAATTCTTGTGTTTTTCTACCCACCCCCTATTTCTTTCTTTCTTTCAAACCTAAGCTATACGGATTTTCGTCTACGTTTTCGTTTTTCTTTTTTTAAGAATGAGTCTTTTTAACCCCTTTCTTATTCCTTCCTTGTCACGTCGCTCGAGAGCGTTTGTCGAAGCTAGCTTCTCCTTTTTATTCCTTTTTTCTTCTTCTTCTTTACGCGAATAAGGAGAAAATGTAAATGGTGTTGCTCGTGGGGACCTAGAGTTCCCCCCATTCTAAGCAGGCTCATGTGTGAGGATGTCCTGATTTACATTACGGTAATAAAAGGAGACCATAACTAACTGTTTGAGAAGAGAGAGAACGTTGGAAGGGACACTGTCGAGGCACAAAAAAAAGGGGGAAGAAAAAAAGTCACGAATTTTCTGAGGTCTAAGGGGGAAGAAAAGAATGAGGGAACGTTTTTGGAAAAATTTCGATCATTATGCGAAAAGATAGGCGTTATGAAGTCGGGGTAGAATGGCGAAATTCCACCTCATTTTGCGATGTGAAAAATGAATGTGATGAAGCGATTTGGAAAATGGGCGCGCAGAATGGCGAACGAGACATCCTTATACGTACTACCACCACCACTACTACTACTGCTACGATGATTCTTCGACGAGGCAAAAGGGATGATGAGTAGGGATGAAATTCAAATGACACACAACGCTGAAAACGACACCAGACTAAACAGCGTGTGTGACATTCGTTCGTTGCTTCGTCGTTTATTTCACGTCGTCGTCGTCGTCTGGAATCGACTTATTTTCGTACTAACTTAATGGGCTTTATCATAGTTACATTAGTGGAGGAAGAAATTGACACCACGGTTTCATTTTTACTTTGAAGCAGTAAAATATTTGCTGTACAATTTATTTTTGAAGCAAGTTTAAAAATTAGAGATAACGTGTTCAACATAATTTCATTATTCAAATTTAGATCGGCTCTTTTTCTGCTAGTGAAACATATACGTCCCACGAATTTTAAAAAAAACAAACCCTTTTGCTGCTAAGTAGGACACATAACTCCCACATTTTTGTTTTAATATATATCCATCCCCAAGCAGTATAGTTATTTATTTTGTTGCTAGATGTGAGGTGTGATTTTGTACTACATCGTGCTAAAAACAGCTTACACAAGTGAATCGTTTTAAACCACACTAAGTCAAAAACTTGCTTTTGAGAAAACCGATGAATTTACGTATGGTTTATTCATAAGGTTGCACTGGTTCATAGTGCCATGCAACTCACTCTAATTGGTCCACCAATATAATTTTAGTTTATGACTAGATTATGTCTTAGTGGTCTCATTTCATGCATTAACTCAAAAGTGTAAAAAAGTTAGTTAGTTCACTATGGTTTAAGACAATCCAAGTGGTAGCATGGTATCTGCTAGTGCTAGCGGAATGCATTTTATGTCCCACTTGGTCGTGTCTACTAATGAGACTATGTGACCCAACTGAACTAACAATAAAACAATTGGTTTTATTTATTTGTTTGGCTAGTTGTGTTTTGTGTGGTGTGCTGCGATGTCAAGAAAAATTGTAAAATAGTCCAATTTCTGTAGAAAAAAGGGGTTAAATATTCTATCTAAAGTGATCATGAGTTTTATTCGAAACATGTCAAGTTTGTTGTGAAAAAGTTGCGATAAGAAAAAGAAAGATTGATCACGGTTTGCTTACAGGAAGTTTTACTCGATCATTGAATATAACATTGATTGGCCGTATTATAGTTCCTCAAGAGTGTATTTACTTGTGAAGACGAGACGTGGTGAAAATGTGTATAGAAGGGTTTATCTCAAAATTACACGTCGGAATGTTTGTTTGTTTTCCTTTTTTTTTCCTTTCAAGAAGAAGAAGAAGAAAGATGTAGGATCGGATCAAAGAGTAAAAGGAAGTGGGAATGAAGAGAAGGGATAGGGAGAAGGTGGTTGGGAAGGAAACGGAAGATGGTTGGAGGGTGTGTTTCGAGCAACCTGTGTGTGTGCGAGACGTTTCCATTTCCTGACGAAGTGGGAAGAAAAGTGAGGACGAGTAGAGGGGAGGGAGAGAGAAATGAGGGGGTGGGGGTAAAAATAGGAGAAAGTGGAGTGAGTGAGAAGTTAGATTCTGATGCCAACGGATGCTGGTGTTTTCTAGGGCGTCAGCAGCACCGTCCCTTTTTCGCCACAGGATGCATCGCTCTCGTCGTCTTCGCTACAAGCAGTTAAAGGAATCCACTTTGGCTTCCGCAATTTTCGTCGCTCGGTATCTTCTTTTTTCTTCTTCTTTTAGTACAGAGCCAGTGCTTTTCTGTCCAGGCCATACTAGCCACTTCGATGCTCCTTCTAATGGCAACTCGCTCCACTTCCGGTAGCGAGGGATGGACTTTCCTAATGGATTAACGGGTATCTCTTCCAAAATTGTTTTCGTTTGTAAAAGGTTATACGAGAGAGATACACTGCAGTAGATCTTCGTTATTAGGTTTTTCTTCCTAAATCTTGAGAAGTTTTGCAATCTAGGTTCTTCTTTGTTGAAAGTTTGTTTGAAGAGCAGTTCATTGTGGAACATATTACAGTAACATCGCTTTAAATTGCATACATACTAATTTCAGTCTTTTTGGACAATCACATAACATTTCAGTCTTTGGACAATGACTGTTCTCTGGTTGAATTGCTAGAAAAGAACATAGACCATTACCCTACAAATTGTTTTGTAATGTTCTTTTGGTAGCCTAGTCGTAATAAGCCTTTTCGGTTCACTTACAGTTAATAAACGCTGAGAAAGTTAATTAACCCATACTGATGCGTCTGAACAAGCTATTGCGAGTTGTTAAAACAGGAAAATGGGAATTCATGCAAATCAATTTCTTTATGAATTGCGGGATCTTCTTCTGACATTCTATTTAAAAAATCGACTGGCACTCAGCCAAAGATGATAACACCCGAAGACTCGTCGTCGTCCTCGTCGTCCTCTTTTTTTTTTACCTCTTTACCATTCTTTTTTTCTTACGATAGAAAACCGTGTTCTTTCTACAAATACACGAGTTTATCTACTAAATTCACACAGTACCGATGATGGTTCGAACCATTAGAAGAGAAGGCCACCGACTTAATAGTGGATGCAGGAAACGCACAATTTTCATTTTGATCATTAACCGTCCATCACTCTGCTCGTTACTACCATCATCATTATCATCTTCATCACCGTGGGTGTGAAATGAGAGGCATTTCGGTCGGTGGTTATTCGTGCATTTTGTTTGAGGCTTGAGAAGAAGAAGAAAATCGAGAATGGATGAATGATCGAATCAGTTTGAGTTGGCAGCACCATTGCATACTGAATACGACCGAAGAAAAGGGATTTTTTTCTCCGCTTGCCCCCCCCCCCTTCCGTTTTTTTTTTATACCGTTCATCCTTCACCAGCTAAATTCCCGTGGTGCCCTAGTAATAGTGGTTCATCTTGGAACATTCAAGAAACCTCAAATTGAATTGCAGCCGATGCTGGAACTTCTCGTATAAATAGGCTCAAGTTACTTTTTATACGCTGCTACTTTTTTTAAGCTGCGCGTGAACAAAAGAGTTACAAATTTGTTCTTAACCAAAGAAAATTCGGTAAATTTTGTGTACAAGCTTTTTTTTTATTATAGAATGTTACTTAACATATCTAGCCTTTAAAGTATGTTTATTCAAAAACTACGGTACCAATTAGGCTACTTATTTGTAATAACATAACGCTGCATAAGCTATATGACGTTCCAGGAAGCTATCATTTTCAACAAAACTCTTCAAACCAATGTAATTACACTGTTTTGGAACAAATAGCTTGAAAACATGCGTAATGATTGTTAAATCTTTAACCAGGTCAAAATTATTGTAAAAATGGAGTGTTTTAAAAAATTTTGAAATTTTAATTTTTTATTGTTGATTGAATTCACTGAAACTAAAGTTTGAAAAAGTTAATGCCATTTTATTTTTGATTTTTCAAAAAAAAAAATCGAACATGTTTCGGAAGGTGAAACCCGAATGAATATAATATCGCTGAAAAAGGAAGGTTTCACCTTTCGAAACATGTTCGATTTTTTTGAAAAATCATCAAAAATAATATGGCATTAACTTTTTCAAACAAAGTTTCAGTAATTTCAATACACTATTGACACCAATTGTCATTCAAAACTCTGTTCACCATCTTTAATGATCGGAGCTATCACCATATATTTTTTAATTTATATATCTTATTGAAATTGAAAATTAAAAATTGACAAAATTGGTATTGAAAAACTTGAAATTTGTAACTTGAGTTTGTGAAAAATCGAAACTGTTGAAGGTTTAGTGTTAATTTCTACTAAGATGAAAAGGGGGGGAGGGACCTTGTCATGTGTGTGTGTGAGTGTGTGTGTGTGTGTGAGAGAGAGGTGTTGATGACGTCATTCGTTCTCATCGACGAAAGACGAGGAGGAGAAAAAGGATGAGGAGGAGGAGGAAAAAGAAGAAAAAGGCTGTAGATAAGCCGTCGACGCCTCCGTTTATTTTCCTTCCATCAGAGTTGGCGCTTTTGAAAATCCAAAGAATCCTCAATGACGAAAAGCGGGTTGCACTCACTTGAAACTACAGCATTTTTTCCCTTTATTTTTTTTCTCTCTCTAAATTTCACCCATTTTTTTCGTCCTCGTTTTTTTTTTGCATTTTTTTTATTATTTCTGCGTATGGTGAGGGATGGAATAGTGTGAAAGGAAACAATGGAAAGAGATGGATTTTTTGGAAATTAATTTTTGCTTTCCCTTTCATTTCTTGCCTTGTACTCTGTGCCACACTCTCGGGGAGTTAAGGTGGTGGAGTGTTGTAGAAGAATGAACGAAAATGATGTGCAGCAGCAGCAAATTTTTTTTTGTGCAAAAATTGAAAGATTATTCAATTAGCGAGTGAAAAATTTTTAAATTAAAAAAGTGTTAAAACTTTTTTTTTTTGGTTCCACTTTTCTTTATTTCGAGTTTCCGATAATCCCGCTTTTGCCGCCTACTTTCTTCAACTTAATTTTCAAGAACTTAACCACTGTTTCGTGACATAATTCATGGTTTCAACATAAACAGTTAAAAAGTAGAAAAAAAGTTATTCTAAATGTATGATTAACAGTTGATCACTTTTATTATATGACACTGTGTATTAAAAGTTGAATAATTATATATTTTCTTTTTTTTTATAGGTAAGTCCCTGTTACTTTGCTCGCATTTTCATCAAATGTCATCTTGGACCTTTTTAGGTAAATTCAGTATTTCTGTTGTATTTTCTATTTTAACCTAAAATAACTACAAAACTATAATATTGAAAACATGGACAATTCCAATTGAATCGTGTTAAACCATAGTGAACTAACTCACTTCTTGCAGTTTCTGAGTTAATTTGTAAAATGAAGCCATTAAATCATGATCTAGACTAGACTAAGAAATGCATTGCTGGACCAGTTAGAGTTGAATTGGCACTATAAACCAATCGTAACAGCCTGAAACTTTATGGACAAACGCACAAACCATACTTAGTAAAATAATCGTTTTCTTAATTTGATTTTTTTTAACTTAGTTCCCTAAGGTTTGAAACGATCGAATTGTGCATACTTGTAAAGACAATTCAATTTTGGTATAGTAGCTATATGAAAAGTGGAAGCCATTCAATGTATCATATGAAAATTTCGTTAATTTATTTTCAATGGCTTTTGGTAGTGTCCCACTTGTACTGTATAGCTTTTGGTCTTATTTCTTCAGTTGTAATATAGACATTTCAGTATTTCCGGATACGATGGATATTCTGTAGTAAAACGTTACCTTCTTCATATTCTCAGTGTGTTTACCGAGTAGCAAAAATGCGCCATGATTGTTAGGTATATTTTATAGGAGTGGAGAATTTTTATGACGAAAAGCGTTTTTCGTACGTTGCTGCGAAAGGGATTTTTCTTAGTCGATCTTACTACTAACAGCAGGTGGCTTTAGCTCTTTTCATTCAATTACATGGAAGGCATAAAAGTGTAAAATTTTAAGAGGAAGTAGGCAAGAAACGACAATCTTCTTGGCAAACGTTTCTCGCCAGCACAAAGCTTTCCATTATGATTCGCCTAGTCCCTTAGTTCGCTTAACATGGGCTGAACGAAGGTTTGTTTTTTTTTTCACTTTCTATTTGGTTTTTGGAAAAAAAAAAGGAGGAAAAACGGTGGTTGTTGTTGTAGCCCCCTTTTCACGTGCCGTTCCTTTTGTGGGCAGAAAAGTTGAAAAGAGAGGCAAGAAGAGGAAAAACAACAGCTTCCTTGAACTCAAAAATCTTTGGCAAACCAAGATCTTTTACTGAAAAAATGCCGTGTAGGGAGAAAATAGCTGGGTTTTATTTTTTGTTGGTATATTTTATATTTGTTGTTTTGAAGAAAAGGGTTAAAGGGTATATAGTGTTTGTAATATGAAAAAACAAACAAAACAACCGAAAATCATCTAAAAACCAGTTCGTATTTTGTTGACTACTTGCTTAAATTAGGTGGAATTAAATAACGGAATATACAGTAATGAAAAAATAATGAAAGTCCAATATAATGTAGTTTATCTATAGTTTAAACAAGTAACTACGAAGTTCAGTTCTAGACTGTCTGTGGTTATCATATCAACCACGGAGTTTATGTTACTATAAATTATCATCCAGCTCTAGTGAGTACTAGAAATAAACCTTATGGTTGGTATGGTAACCACGAATAGTCTAAAGGTAAACCTTGTGTTTATTCATTTTTGTGTACAATTTTTAGTTTATTTCATTAGTAACTTATATTTGTGTTGGTATGATAACACACTAATCAGCAGAAACATATACAGTGAGCATTTCTCTACCATTGCAGTTTATTGTTGTAATTTCAATTTGTACTCACGTTCTAATCAATTAGTGGATTTCATTATTTGCATTGCAATAGTTATGGTGGGATTCACCATAACTATCCCACATGACTAACTATGTGAATCCCACAGAACTAGACAATAACATAACGTGAATGCAAACAATGAAATTCACTGATTGATTAGAACGTGAGTACAAATTGACTGTAAATAAAGATGGATATAAAAGACGCTCATAAACCAGAATGCATCCGAATATTTCTAGGAATCCATTAGTTCATAGTAATTAACTGCGTGTTAAAGAATAGTTCACTATATGATTGTGTACGTTGTGTACGATATGGTTGTGTACATTTCCATACCAACATGAAGCAAACAAAAACATTCCTTTATAACACAAATGTCAACACGCGGTTTACTTCTGGACTATGTGGTTGTCATACCTTCTACGAGGTTTACTTATGATTTTAATTAGATTACAGCATTAATAGTTAAACTACAGTACTTTTCTTGTCATATGCAAAGATGTTTTTGTTATTTTGATGAAAATGCAACCTATATTGATTGATGGAAAGACGAGAGGCAAAAAAAAAAAATGTATGTACTTTTTATTTTTTTCTTCAAAATTTCTTTGGAGATCGTTGAGAGCTTTTCTTATGTTTGGAGAGGGAAGTTTCCTTCGGGGACCCAAACAAAATACCCAGCATAAAAACTTCATTTTCATCAATCTTTTTTGCTTTGATATTTTATCTCACCGAAAAAAAAAAATACGAATGTTATTCGAAAAATGGTTTGCTCCAGTAATGTTTTTAGACTTTCCGGTTAGTCCCACTGAAACTTCTTTTGCATTTTTTCTTGAACACACACTTCGTCTTCCTCGAGGCTCAACCTTTTCATTGAATTTGACTCTTCAAACTACTAAACTGGATTGATTAAAAATGGTCCCTCGAGGCAATTGACCTCACGACAGGGATTCCATTACTTAAGGATGGCCAACTTAGTGAAGAAATTGAAGAGAAGAAAAAAACAGCACAAACTTGAGGTTTATTTGTATAAGACAATGTAGCGAGTGAAGCTGAATCAACTTAACACATTTTTCCTTTTAAGAGTTTTCGTCTTTACAACACACGTTCAAGTCTTGGGGGCATTAAAAGGTTAGCGAGGTTGGACATGGAGATAAACCAATTAGATGAATAGTATATAACACTACGGTAAAAATCATGTGCGATTTTTCATTCCTCTTAATAAAACGTGAAATATTAAAACTAAAAGAAAACAAAATCCCATTTAAAAAAAGTCTATCGCTCCCGCTTTAAACCCACAGGCACACGTCGCTTTAGGTTTTTCATCCGAATAAGTTTGCAAGTTAATGGAAACAGGTATATCCTATGAAAAGGATGTGTATGTGGAAGGTCAAAAATGAAAGGGAAGGGTAACCATATAAATATATATAAGAGTGCAGCGAGAGAACAACATTTTCATAAAGCAGTGACGTTTCTTAGTGGCTTTTCTTTTCTCTTGGTGGCAATTGGGACATCTCTTCTATATAGCAACTCGGTACGAAAGCTAGATGTATGGTTCTTAACTCTTACTCGTACTATGGGAAAGGGAAGTAGTAGTTCCATGAATCTTTAAGTTTGCTACGGGAAGGGTGCAAATCCCAATCCAATTTGCAGATGTCTATTATTTTTTCCCCTCGCTTGATTTTTTTTTATTTTTGTTTTTTCTTTGCTTGGTGTGTAAAACTGATGGCATTTTTGTGCTCTTGTTGCCACTGCAAAAAGTTGCTAAAGAAGCACCAACAATCTCACGAAGTAGTAGACGCTAAAAAAACGGAGTGAGCAAAAAATTTTACCGCTTCTAAATTAGAGCAATGAATAACAAAAGTTAAGAAGCTTCTGAAAAAGTACTAAGTTATCGAACAAGTGGAGAAGTGGTAGTACAAGTGGCCAAGAAATTCTAGTTGGTTTTTTTAAATATATATTCATTTTGCGAAGTTGTCAGTGTTTTATTTTTTTTTCATTTAACTTTTTTTTATATACATTTTTTTTATTGTTCTCACTATTCTTAAAAATAGAGAGTGACGGTTGGCCTATTGCCAATACAGATTTCAGCTCCTAATTTCTGGATCGGTTAGCAAGTGATGGATTTATAGCACTCAAAAAGCTGTCTTGTTAATGACAGGCCTATTGCTTGCAATAAATTGTAACACATTTTTTTCTCGTAGATTCTTATACTGAAACGTTGTTGAGTAAAACACCATCGTGCCAAGCTCTTTTCGTTGACACTTAGTGACACTAGTTTTGATTCATTTGGCTAAGAAAAGATTTTTGAAATAACGTCAAGTACAAATTCGCTATATGGACATTAAATTTTCCCAAGAGACGCGTACAGAGTGTACTAAAAGTCCAACTCCATAGGGATTCATAACGAATGACAAGACGTGTCAAATATTCATATTATTTTGAAAAATAGTTGTTTAGAAAGGATGTAAAAGAGTTATTTATCTATCACGTCCGGGCATTTAGTTTGTCACTTCCACCGAATCCCTATGGGAATGTAAAGCTGGAGAACCTCAAATACCAAAATATTTATATCCAAACAAATGTTTATTTTGACTATTCAACATACACAAATGGATCGTCTTAAACAATTATGAACTAACTCACTTTTTGAGTTAATGCATGAAACGAAACTACTAAGACTTGAGCTAGTCATAGACTAAAAATAATATCGTTAGACCAATTAGAGAGTTACACGACACTATGAACCAAATAAAAAAGCGTGCAACCCCATGGACAAATCATACGTTAAATCATCGTTTTCTTAAGTTCAAATTTTTTTAACTTAGTTCGGTATGAGATTAAGACGCTCCATCTATTTTATATATTTCTTTATTTTTGTTATTTTCTTCTTTTGACTTTGACATTACATAGAATAGGGCGTAGTCCATATTGGTTTATTTGGAGAGAAAAAAAAGTTGCACGATGACTTCAATTGTCTCATTCATTTGGAGGATGATGAGGATTTATTGGACGAGAATCGTGTCGTGTGTTGTAAGTTAATCTGTAGATTGCATCTTCCCAAACACATTAAACGAGTAAAAAAAAAAAGAGTTGATAGAGCTTAAAAAAAAGTAACCATCGACCAATAGATAGCGCAGTAGAACTTCCTGAATTAGATTGCAATGGCGTAGGCAATGGTAGTAGAAGTAGTGGTAGTTGCAGTACGTAGTAGGTGATGGTGGAAAATCCACTTCCATTATCCAACTCTTGTTCACCTTTCCAACTTTGGCTTTCCTTTACTTTGGTCCATTGGCCTCCCAAAATGGATTCAGCTGATGGGATGTAAGAGTGCGCTCAGCTTCCCTTTCACCTAGAGAGAAATAAACTCGGGAGCTCTAACCGTAGAGTTACAACACCCTCAACACTCCTTCGTCTTCCCTTTAGATAAGCAAACAACGGGATTCCGAAAGCCTTTAGCCCTGGTTGAGGTTCACGGGACACAGCCTAGTTTTTGTTTTCCTCGGCTGAAATGTCGAAAGTAGGTATATAAGACAGGCATCATTAAAAGTCAAAGTCGTAAAAAAGAATACAACAACCTGATTTATGAAGTGTATATCCAAGGTGCGTGTAGAAAACATAAACCACAATCCCCCCAAAAATAGCAACTCCAGGAAAAAACTCCACGATGTTGAATCACTCGAGGGATTGAAAGACTGCTTTTCACCTGTGAAAATTTAAGGGTTGAGGATAACGGGTTCTGTGTGTTCAACTGATAGAATAAACACACGTCGCGGTGTTTAGAACGACTGGTTGAGTAATATTCAAGTAATACAAAACAATTATTTTTTACACAATTATATTTATTATTAACATTATGGTTTCCACAACAACACCGCCAACAGCACTTTCAACAATGCACCGTATATTAAATTGTTTAAAAAATCAAAACTCAATGACAAAGAAAAAAATAAATCAGTTCCAAAAATTTTCATCATCCAAGCAAACTTTTCCCATCTAATAACATGTCCACAAAAGAAAAATGGGGCCTTTTAAACGTGTTTTTTTTTGCAACTATTACTTGTTACCTATATGGTGCATTGTTGAGAATGTTGTTGGCGGTGTTGTAGAAACCATAACATTAATGATAAAAACCAGTTGGCATGGTATATGCATTGTTGCATTTGCTATTGTTGAAATCCAAAGAACTCCAAAGAAGCTTTCCATCTCTTACTCGCTCTCCACTCGCCCCACTCTCCACTCGCTATGTATACAATATAGCGCTAAAAATTATTTTAAGAACGGGCAAACAATAACACGAGTATAGGCAACGAGCCCTATTCAGAGGGCAGCACCGTATTTGTGTGATATCAGCGCCACATTGTGAGATTTAACGTCAT
>JAQIWH010000959.1:0-37396 GCA_034695005.1 Cryptops parisi | reverse complement strand
CAACGTTTTAAACAATTGAGAGAGTGACATGTAAAAGTTATTTTACGGATATGATATGGAAGATTATTCCATAGTGATAAGGTATTGTATGGAAATCTTTGGAATTGGTGATTTGGGATGGTGTTACGTGGGATAATCTTAAGTGTTAAGTGGGATAATCTTAAGATGGTGTTACGTGGGTTGTTTTTATGGTTTGTCTAATATTTAAAAATTAATAGTTATATATAATAGCAAAAATCCAGCTGCAGACACAGTATTTAACATTGTTTCAATAACCCATTTATAATAATAAACCAACAAGCATAAGATAAACTTTCTTACGCTTTAACACGAAACAACGTTGAGGACCAAATCGCTGCCATATTTCTCATCTATGGTTGTTGTCTCGGTTACGCGAGTGTATAATAGTAACAGAGCTGAGCATATTTTAATCCTTTAGAAACAAACAAAAATAGATATGTTTTGGTACCTATTGGAACTCGATTGCTTCATTGGTATGGGTATTACTAATGTTAATTACAAGTTTTTATTTAACTTGCCTGACATCTTAAATGGTTTTCAAAAAGTTGCAATGTTTCAAATCGTAGATGTTTTTTTTAACCAGGTTCTGTGTGTCGTAGGGACTTGAAATTTGGTGCACGGATTAGTCCCGTTGAATCTGTCAAATTTTGAGGAATTGTCAGTTTGAAGCTATTGGCACGTGAAAAGATTCCAGGTAGCGTGTTGCTAATACTCTGAACCACATGTTCGTTTCCCATTCTGGTAAATAAACATACGCATGCATACTGTATATTGTGTATAGTTTACTTTATATAGTTCACACTCATTGTCGAGTGTAAAGCAAATTTATCCGAAAAAAACACTTAATGAAAGGTTGTACTAAGACACGATTTTTTAATTACTTTTTTAATTACAAATTTCATGCTATTTCTTACTGTCTTTATGCCATTTCGAGTTTGCCTTTCAGTGTTTTTACCGTGATGCTTACTTTTTATGGTTATTTCATTTCCTTCAACAAGCTACTTTTCGCTATTTTATAGTTTATGCTTTATGAATAGTACCAAGTAGATCAAACAAGAGGGGCGTGAAAAACGGATTAAAACACGACGATTAATGAGCAAAAGGTATTTAATGTTATATAACAATTTTTAATGTTAATTTTAAATTGACAGTGTTATAAATTATAATTTTTGGCCGATGTTTCGCGAACGTCCTTTTTTTGAATTCTTTACCTATTATTGACGTTCTCCTTGGTTCTGGATTTTAATATTGTCGAGTAGAAAGTAGAAATAAATCTTGAATTCGTGCAGTCATGCGAAGCGGATCCGTTATGAATATTCAAAGCTTTGTGTGTTTTCGTCTGTTTATCGATTCATTCCAACTGATTCCAACGTTTTAAAGATGAGCAGAGAAAGAGAGATAGAAAGACATGGAATACAAAAAGTTTATTGCCGAAATACGAAATTACTCGTCGGGTATAAGAATTCGCCTGATGACATCTTCTCGTTCGACCGTGCAACACCAGCGGCATGAAATAATAATGACAGTCCTCTCGTTGACGACAGACTGCCCTCCCAAAAAAGAAGTCAAGAAATAAGATGGAAAAAAGATGGGAGAATTATGCGACAATTTTTATAGACGAATTCGAGAGAGAGAGAAAAGTAGAAGAGAAGCGATCTTTCACGTACGTTGAGTGATATTTTCATTTTTCGTTGCAAAAAAAGTCGAATATATGAAGGGAAGGAAAGGAGGATGATGATGATGATGGGTTTGAAAGAAGGCCTTTAAAAAAATGGAATGCTGAAGGCGAAGGAAAAAGAAAATGGACAAAGAAGAAGAAAGAAACAAATAAAACTCCGCCTATGGTCATTTTTTTTTTTTTGGTTGGTAGTTTCACCAAAAGTTAATAACGTCTCACAATACGAGTGGGAAATTAGGAGGAGAAAAAACGGGAGAACAAATGCTTCAAAAACCCTAGCTTAGGTTCAACTGTTGCAGCAGCTGGTGTGTAAGAAATCGTCTCGTTGCCTCCTTATTGTCTTGACTATTTACTCCTTGTTTTTTTGTTTTTTTTTGTTTCTTTGTTTGTTTTTTGTTTTTTGGTTGGTCAGACGTGGATCTTATACGGGTCATTTTTCTTTATATAAAAGTTACCACTAAGAGAGTTTTAGTTGGATATTTTTTTTGAAGCCATCTTGTGGTGAAAATGAGTTGTGTTGTCTAATAATCGCTTCACGCTGTTTTTTTTTTTGTTTGTGATGTTTGGAAAGTTTAGTTTTTCGTAAGTTGCGATAGTTTGTTACTATTACTATTGGGAAAGGTAAATGGATCGAATGCCCACTGAGCTTCCCCCCACCCGTTGGATCAGTTGTTGAGATAGAGAATCCATCTCTCTCACCACAATACCGCCATTTGTCGCTTTGCTTGGCGAGCATGCGGTTGTTGCCATAGCAACGATGAAAACTTGGAGCGTGAGGTAATGGAAGTGATGAATATTTGAATCTGATTGGAGCTTCAAAGCGGTTTAGTTAGTTAGTTGATTACCATCCAAAAGATTTTATTTTCAGTCGTACACCACGACACTTAACGATTAATGATAACGATCGTAATTTTTTTCACGAAACATTTTTGTTCAATGTTTATTCCAAATCAATCATGTTGGTAAGAGAAGAATACCTTCGTGAAGTCGAAATCCATGCGATCTATATGAGTTTGGAGGCCATCTTTCTATTTATGCAACCTTGACAAATTTTTTGGATACTGTGGTTGACAAAGAGGTGGTCGTGGTGGTGATGCTAGTTATGTCCTGGAGCAACGCCCTATCTTGGGTTGGTTGATGAATGGTACGGTCAGTAAGCAGCACCGCTATGCCACATCGTCATCGTCGTCGACGAACGTCGAAAACAGAAAAGTTATTACGTGCCGAATGATTGCACGAATGATAAAAGCCCCTTCCCCCTCCCAATCCTACGGGACGAGGAAGCTGTCATTGAAAGGCGGAAAGATGGAACTCGCTAAAAGAACTTACACGAGTGGGTTGAACGGAGGGCGTGGCCCCACCAACCCTAATAACGTTCAATTGCTTTCCATGGCGGCATGTTTCTTTCAACCGACTTCTTCTTGTTCCACGACAAAAATAAATAGAAGATCCCCGTTATCTTTTTTTTTTCTTTGCAGTTGGCTATTACGTAACGTCAGTCAGAAATGCTAACGTATGGCACAACGTCAACCGACCAATCTTACAAAGTTGGTTCAATGCAGTCATTGCTGCGAAAGTTTATTGAAAGCGACATCAGGGGTTGGAAAGTGCAACGTCATGTTTCAGCATGGATGCACTTTTTTTTTTGGAATTAGAATGTTTCGTGATGTCATCATTTCATGAATTTTATGTGAAAAAAAGCTCTCGAGATAGAAATAACATTATGTCAAATGAACATTTATGCATTCGCTATAATTAGTATGCAGTTTTTATTCGTGTTCGAATTTTAAATTTGAAAGAAAAATATTATTTTTTTTTGGGGGGGGGGGGTTGTAACTCTTTATATCTATAATTCGGAGTTTTGCTTTTACGCCGCATTAACGGCATAAATTCACTTACGTCGTCATTCTTTGAAATGACGTGAAAGTGCCACAGGTTTTTGTCTTTTTTTTCCCAAAACCACATTTTTTTGCCGTAATTTACCCAACTCCTCAATTTTTTTTTTACAGTTATTGTTCATTGTCAATATTACACTCCCAAAAAGATAATACCAATTGCAATACAAATTGCTTATTATATTCCATGGAAGATATGAAGTTTCAATTTGACTTTAAAGTGATGCAAAGTTATCTAAAACACATGCGTCCTTACGCGACCTCGAAACCTCTAAGCAATGAGTTATTGGCCAATGGCTTGGCTTGATCCTGGTTAGAGTCTAAAATCGGCGATGGGAAGAGCTACGTCACCTTTTATTCCGATCGCATTTTGTATGATGTAGATAGACTATCGTCGCGAAATTGGCAATGCAACTTTTGACATGGGCTTGTTGTTATAGGCAGAGATCCCAACACGTAGTTGTAGTTTTCGTTTCGGGTATGGCTTACACGAAGTTGCTGGCAAGGCAGGCTCTGTCGGACTGGTGTGTCGTTGCTCGATAAATGGATGACGGATCGTCTACATGATCGCCGAGTCCCGAGTGAAATTGCTGGCTCACTGCCCCGGGCCTCGAATTGTCACGAAACGTAACGTCTGACGTTGTTGATTTGTCGTGTCCTAATCCTTTAAAGCAACGTGATGGATTTGCCGCTCGTCTCAACAGGTCGACTGCGTTCGCTCCGATGCGTCCTTTTATGAACTGTGATAAATGAACCGGATTAAGCCTACCACCGATCACGTACACACATATACTATACGCCTCGAATGAAGGAGAACCTTCGATAACGTCATGTGTTGATGGAAAAAAATAGAAAATCGAAAAAAGAATGTAAAAAAGCGAAGATAAATAAGAATAATAGTAGTAGTCGAAACAGAAAATTAATCCATCATCGACGTTGTGTGAATTTTTTTGCTTGTCGTGTGTCTTTCTATGCGCATGGCATCGTTATTTTACATGAGCGTATCGATTCGTGAATGGAAACGAACCATCTGGTCTCTTGTCACTGCGACGACCTCGAATAATTCACTTTTCGGCTCGGATATGATAAATGGTTCTCCGATGGATGATTCAGACTTTGAAACGAGGCTAACTAGGACAGGTGGGCTGTCATTTGCATCAGTATGAGACACGACCGTGTTGTACAGGATGCTAATACACGCTGTAGGGGGCCGAAATGTTATAGTATATCATTCTAAAAAAAGGTAGGAGTTTATTTCATTTAAGAGCACGTATCGATAAAGTTCATGACAGTTAACGAGGCCAAACCAAAAAAAGATTTTTAAAAACAAGTACCTTCAGTTGTGCACTTCAGCTATACACGACTGGTTATCAATTTATATTTGGTTTCAAAACCATCGTTCCGATTTATGATTGTTGTGACAGACTAGTTTCCAATTAAGAAAATTGAACCACAACTCTGTCTTCATTAAAGTGTGTGAAGAAGTGTCATCGTTTCCCGCCAATAAATGGGACGCGGTTAACCGAACGTCCAAAGTTTAATTGCTATTTATGGATCGCTCGAGGAGAAAAAAAAATGTGACGTCACGCATTTGTAGGTTTTAACGTCTGTGTGTTTGTTGAATCGATGAAAAATATATACCTTGGTGGAAAAGAACGGTTCAGAAGATGATCAATAGGAAAGCCGATGGAATGGTCGAAGCTAATGACCATTATTCCCCGTGGAGGAAAAACGTCATAAATATTCCAGGTGACATATCGGATGGCCGAGGAAGGAAACGAGATATTTGTTTCGGATTTAGAACCGAGTGGCCACGAGAGTCGACTTTTATCTATTTAAAGAAAAGTGATTCATTCGCAGAAGTTGAGAATTGGACTTGGTTCGTACGATTCCAACGTACGTAATCGACTGCAACAGCATTAAAACAGCACATCAAGGAAATGTAGTTTTAATTTCGGTTTTGCAGGCTTTTTGTTATTTGTTATCGAGGATAAGGAATTAAAGTGTTGCAAAAAAGTTAGAGATCAAGATAGGGTAGAAATAGGGGCCCATTTAGCTTCACCTTACGAAGCTCTTGTTTTGCGTGAAGCCAGCTCGTAGAGGCAACGTTGTTTGCGAGTCAACGTCTAAAGGCCGTCTGACATACGCAATTTTATGTATGACAACTCGAGCGATTTGTGGAAAATTGTGACGTCAGCTATTTGTCAACCAGTTTTTATTGGTTGAGATCACAGTAGTTCACATATCACTCTACTTGCCACATCAAATATTGCGTGAAGGCCTTAAAACGCGCTAGTAGCAGCAAGTAGGCAATTTTTTCATTTAATAATCTGAAAAAAAACTTTAATTACTTTATTTTAAAGAGATGAGAAGATTTGAAATGGAATATAATTTATTTTTATTTTTTAATTAAGTGAAAATTAATTAAGTTTTCCATCATCTCTTAATCTCAATCGACAACATTTTTGTAGTAAACAAGGGTACTAGGGGGAATATAAATTATACCGTGTAGATATTAAAAAAACTGAACACTTTGAACATTAAAACGGTACTTCACTTTTCTTTTAGCAGAGAAGCTGCTCGTAACTCTAACGATTAGGCATAGCGCATAGGGTTGTTGTGTTTAACTAACCTAAACTAGTATCTATGGGTATAGATGCCAGTTTAAGTTAGATAACTCAACATTTAATAATTAATCATAAATTAATAGGTTTTGTTTGTTTTATATCTAACTAAAACTTCAGTCCAACCACTAGTGCCACAAGCGGTTTCTCTATTAAAAAAAAAGCATCATTAAAACTAATGTATTTATTTTGAATATGAAAAGCTAATTTTAAATTTTATTTTATTTTATTCGATCATAAGTCGAATTATATATTTTAGTCGATTTAATTTTTCCACGGTCCGAAATGGGGCCGAAACACTACGAAAGGGAAAAGTTATTCTTTCTATAATGGAATACAGAAGACAGAAAGCAAAACAAATACAAAATAATGATACAAAAGAGGTATAAAATACCGTAGAATATACAATACAGGTATGCAATACCGTAGACGTATAGGTATACAATAGACGTTTTAATTTAAACAAGTTATTGTATATTTTTTTTCAAAATGTCATCTCAAAGGTCGATAAACAACTTCATTTATTGTAAAACAAACTTGGTTAAACATGTTTCAAGAGACCGATGAGATGGAATGAGCTTCGAAACACGTGTACTCAAGTATACACGATTATTGCTTGACAGATGAATGAATCTAATTGTTTGAATCTAAACAACCGATTTTTTTTTATTGCAATAATGGTGTTAACTCTTATTTTCATTCGGTTTCGTGTTTTGAACTTCTGTCAAGTTGAACTAATTTCTTTAATCTTTCTGTTTCTTCAAATAAGTCTTGATTGATTGATGGATATTCTTGTTGGAGGTGGTCTTTTTTGGCATGGCGCTGAGAGGAATGACCTCGTCGTAGTAGGTAGAATAAATCATTTCGACGCTGCCTTCGTTTTGGAAGTTGTTCAAAAATAACACAAAAAGAAAGTCTTATTCTTTTCCTTTCAGTCGACTCGTCATCGACAGTGAATTTGAAATACCTTACGTCGATCATCATCATTTCTGTCTGTTTTTCTTGTTTGCATTTATTTTTTTTTATTTTAACCGTTCCTCTTTTCTTTTAGTTCTATCTTCTTTAGCATCTATAGTGCGTTACCCCTGCGGATGGATTCATGCACAAATTTTTCTCTGCATGATGAAAGAGTTTTTGCTCTTGTTGTTGTTGAATGCTCTTTTGCTATTGCGAATTTATCGACGCTTCTTCTTCTTTGCCTACTCAAGTTTTCGTTGCACCTTTTTTTTCACCTCCGAAGTGCAAAGGGAATTTTCTTTGTGCTTCTCTTCTTCTTCCTTTTTTATTCGATAGTCGTTGTCATCGTTGTCTTGCCGCCAGGTGACGCACCACCAAATAATGTGCGCCATCGTTCTTTTCTCAGTTCTTTTGTCGACCACCGGAAGTGGATTATTTTCCGCTTTTTTCTATCTCCCCTTAAACATCACCCGGAAGATGACCACTCGTGTTGATATTTTTTTTGTCGCATTCATTTAGAAAAGGGTTGATTTAATCAACTTTCAGATTTAAAATTTTGTGTGTGAAAATTCGTATCAATTGGTTGACAATTTTGAGCTATAATAAGAGTTAGTTCTTGAATAGCCGACCTTGTTGTAGAGACGAAGCAAAACAAGTACAGTACATTAAAAGTATGCCTTTTTTAAAATACATTTATATAGTATAGTATTTAGTAATAGTATAATATATAGTATAATATAGTATTTTACATTTATAAGATAATTCGATATTTGATTCATGCGAGTTTTGAGAAATTCCATTTTCCATTTCTGCAATTTTTGATTCGATTAATATGATTTGGCTATATTTGACTTATACAGTTTACGATTTATGCGATTACACGATTTTTGTCTATTGGATTCTACACTATACTAAACGTTTGTAGATGGCAGTATACTGTACGTTCAATTTTCAGCTGATTCACTCACTCACAAACTTACATGCACATAGTAACTCACAAGTGAAACTAATATAAAGTATGTCACAATACATATTACGCTTTTCTCAAAATACTTACAAAATTTTTAAACATGTAATAGGGCCCCGTGGTGGCCTGGTGATCATAGCCTTCACCTCTGACGGCGGTGGCTCGGATTAACCTCCCACTCGTGCCATGTGGATTTAGTTCGGGATCTGACACCACGGGGGCAGGTTTTCTCGGGATTCTTCCGTTTCCTTCTGCATCATAAAACCCTGTTCTATGTTTATCATCCTCATCTGATCATCATTTTTGTATTTCTAATTTCAATAAAGTCTGAGGGCCAAATGACATAGCTGTAAAGCCAGCCAGTGCCCTCGTTAAAATCCCAAGTACCACCGAAATATTTAATAACTTATTTTTGCTTATAATGCGTTCATTAATTAATTTACATGCAACTTCATATAATTATGAAATTTGACCTATTAACTGTACAGCATATACTTGATACCAACAATTGTATACTTGACACCATTTCCTTTTATCACATAGCGGATCGATTTTAAATATTGATTCGGAATTTTCGATAGCAGAAATTGCGAGATAAACGAGTAAATTTTACGAATAAAAAAATATACGTGATGGATTTTAAAAGGATTGTCAGCGTTTTATTTGTTTACATTCCCAGTCTTGAAGAAGTCCTATTTTTCCATTCCTCCTTCGATAGGTAGAACTGACACAAACAGAAACGTAAGAAATAGAATAAGAAAATATTTATGAGGCTAAAGAAACAGGGTCACCAAAGACTTGAAAACTAGAGTCTGGTAGCGATGATTCGTTGGTTCCTTAGGATTATTGTTTAATCATTCAGTTTTATGACGTCGGAAACTTTCGCGCGAGAGCATACTTCGAAATTGACAGTGATCATTATCACCAGGTGGTTTTTTTATTACAGTATTATTTTTATATTTCATTAATTTGAATAAGTTATAAACGCTCAAGTTGGCCTTGACACGCGACAATGTCGGACGCAAAACCCTTGGTTTTTAAAATGTTTTATGAAGTAAGAGTAGCTGACTTTGTATTAGATTCGTTGTGTCACTTCCTCATTCTAATGCAATCACACGGAGTCAGCCTAGCGAAATAATACATACCGTCTTCTCTGAGTGGTTTGAGTTATTATGTGAAAGGAGAAAACCCGAACGAAACAGGTCGTGGCAGCTGTCAACTTGGCGTGCGGTTGATTTCTTTGTTTTCGTAAATAAACGAGAAGTTCGACCGATACGAGGAGGAAAAAATAAAGTGTGTTTCACTCGCTGTCCTCCTCCGCGTTTTCCTTATAACTTTTAAACTAATGGATTTAATTCAGTAATTTGACACGAAAATACCTTGGTGTATGAAAAGCAGGATAATCTTATAGCGAGTGTTGAAAGTGGTTGCCATTAGTACCAAGACATGCTTGCACCCGCCTCTCCGTGCTACGAAAGATATTCACCAACACATTGGAAGTCACAACCTCCATTTCCGCCGAATGTTTCCAGAAATGCGGTTTTAAAGGAGTCTGTGGCTCATTGTGACGCACTTTTCCTTTCAGCATTCCCTGTATGAAGAAATTGGGTAAAATCAGGAGACGAGCAATCTTTGTAGCTAACAATGCGGCGGTAAGATGAGGCTAATACTAACATAAACATCCTTGTCACTTTTTGGTTAATTATGTCACAAATCATAACAATAGCCGGTCCATCCAAAAGTACAAAATAGTCCACACAAAAAATTCTTACAACATAACAAAGATCCATATAATACTACTCATAATTGGAATCAGCTGCCCCTTTGTATTAGCCAAAAATCATTCGAATGCAATCACCAAGTACTGTATCTCATACTACTTCTGGATAAACACAGTTGACTGTGTATGTATTATTAATAATCATATTAGCTAACAATTGAAGAGCCTGGTGTAAAAGAGTGTTCAGTAACATTTTTGTCATAAATGACCTACAAGGATTTTCAAATGTGCTAGGTGAAATTTTAACGCATAATTATGAGCAAAACAACAATATGTGTAAAGCTATTAATGCAAAAAGTGTGAATTAGCCCATAAACAACAAGGCAAGTTCAGATCTTCAAACGCGTTTTCTTCAAAATTGTAAAAATGTTACTTAACATCTTTTTATACCAAGTCCTTCAATTGATGTAAAACATTTCATCAAGTAACACATAAACAACATAGATTCACGGCTTATAATGAATAATATTTTTTGTCACATGGATTCTGAATAGAACTAATATAACGTATTATTTGTTTTTTCATTTATTTTATTTCGACTTTATTACGAGACATTCCATACTTTGCGCTCGATTCGTCTCGTTTAATAAGGGGTCGGGTATTGTTTTTTACGATTCCTTGGAGGTTTTCTCACGATTACAACAACGTCAATTCCACCTGTAGAAATAGGCAGTCTCTACACATCTCGTTTACTTTTTCCCATTCGATGGAAATAGCCATCGAGGTTCGTTATTTCCCCCTCAAGAAACCCTATTATGCGTGTCATAAAAGAAAAAAGGAAAACCCGAAAACAAAGCCAGCTAAGGTGGGGATTCCATAAAACTTCTCTTTCGGTTCAAACCCACAACAGATAGGTTTTGTTTTTTGTTTTATATATATATATATATATATTTTTTTTTGCTTTCATCTCAACTCGAAGTGCTCTTAGACGCGCCAGGGTGGGTTTTTTTTACCTTTATTTTTATTTCTCTTTTTCTTCATCTTTTGGAATCACGGAATGTCTCCAACCGAGAAGCTCGGAACATTCCGATCTTTTCTGTTATCGAGTTCCACCTTTGCTCGCATTCGAAAGAAGAAGCCTCCATAAAAAATTTACGATTTCGATTTCGGTTTTTGCATCCGTCAAGTCACTCCCCACTACCTTCCTTTCTACCTTTCATGAATTCTTTCTGCGGTGACTACGGTACATCTATTTTCTTTTTTAGGATTTTTGGTGGATTTATGACGCATTTTTTTCTATTTTATTCGTGATATGTTTTTTTTTTTCTTTTTACTCTCAGTTGTCAATGTTATTTCTGGTTTTGTTTACTATTATAAAAGTGCGGTAGATTTCAAAAACAACTAATAGAAGTAACATTCGTCACTAAAATTTTTTAGTTTAAGGAAATAAGAACTTATAACTACAGCGTCCTTTATAAGTTAAAAAAACGAAAATTAGTATGAATTTGTTTAGACTTTAGACTATCTTAATGCTTTCTCATAGTTGCATCGTTTTACTTATTCCATAAGGAACTAAGTCTAAAAAAACTTCAATTTGAAAAAACAATGGTTTATCCTAGGGTAATTCTTTTTAATTTGTCCAGCAGTATAACTCTTAAGCCCCATTTTACACGTCAACTTTTTAAATCAAATTCTATCGATTCCAACTTTTTCTGACGTCATACATGCGCTCGGGTGCAGTTTTGTACTTTATATTAAACAACCAAATACAACAAAAGTTATTTAGCTTACAACCAAATTATTTTGCTTGTTTTTGTGTTTATCTATTTAAATGTCATCTTGTAAATTGCACAATACTTGTATTCACATAGTGATCCCTTCAAATCAAAAAAACAAAACAATTGGAATCGATGGAATTTGATTGGAAAAAAATTAGATGTGTGAAATGGGCTTTAGTTTATGCTTAGATTATGACCTGGTGGACTCATTTCATTCATTAACTCGGAAACTGTAAAAATTGAGTTAATTCACTATGGTTAATCACGATCTTGTTATAGTATTTTTTTTTAATTTATGAGACTGAATGTAGGATAAGAACCCTTTACTAGTATAGTATTCAGCTATCTTGCTGTAGTATCCAGTAAAAAAAAAAACCCAACCTAGCATATTATTCAAGACGATAGTGTCCAGTTTAGATGTCATCTTGAACAGTAAAAAACAATCCTAGACAGGCCATGTATAGTTGTTATTGTTGATACTCATGTTATCTTTGGTAGGTTTGTCTTTTAGAAGCGGCTGTCGCAATTTCTTTGGAAATCTAGCGAGCAAATTTAATTTCACTCGTCGTAAGAAAGAAAAAAAAAAACGATATTTTTTTTTTCGTTTGTCCGCCACATTTCATAAGAAATTGCTTGCCGATCATTTATCAAACACGAGAGAAAAAAAAAGTAGATATATTAGAAAAGGTACCAATGGCCTGCGTCGACCTTTCGAGAAAACGAAGTGCCTATTTTGCTCTCGGTAGGCAGTTTATTCATGTTGAGCCCTCACCTCCGACTTGTAAGAAAGGCCAGGAAGGTTTTGATTTATACGCCCGCTACTAGTCGTAACGCTAGTCTAGGTAGTATTGGCTTGCTTTTGCTACTGTTCTTCTATTTTATTTTTTATTTTTTATTATTTCGCTCTCTTTTCTTTCTCCTTCATCATGGTTATTTATTGGATTTGCACCAGGGACTTAGTGTGGCAGAACGAGTTATTGGGCTCGACTATGTCGTAGAAATTATTTTTCGTTTCGTTCCAAATTATGCTGGGGGTGGCATCTTTTTTCTTTTATTATCATATACAGTATTTTTTTTTGACTTTTTTTATATAGCGTTCTTTATGAGATTCACGAGTTACAGAAATCAACTGTCATTGAAAATAATGGTCATGTTTTTCTTTTGTTCTTTATTTTTGTATAAACCGTGGTGCGAAACAATAGCCTAACTCAGCGTATTTCTTTTTTCACTTTTTTAAAATCAAATGCAATTTTTTGGGGAAAATAGGGATATAAAGCATGATTTATTGTACTACATTATTAAATTTAAATGTACTATATGAACTTTTGTTAGTAGGCCATGATTTATTTTAAATTATTAAATTTAAATGTGCTATATTAACTTTTGTTAGTGGGCTATGGTTTCTTTTGAATTGTTTAAGCCTTAATTTGCAGTTTAAAAAATGAATTATATAAGCGTGTTAGCCTGCCAGTAAGCGAGCAGCTACTTTGTGTTATTTTAGTTTTTTTTGGTAAAAGTTTATAATAAATTCATAAACGTCGGGGCTTTGTATTTATATAGGAAACGAAACTTTTCAAAATCCCTAGTGATGAAAGATGAATAGCGTGATGAATGAGTGAATTTGTTAGTATCTCGTTTGGAAAAGGGGAAAAAAAAGTTTTTAGCAAGGTAGCATGCTCAGTGAATGCAATTTAACGTAAGAGCGCTCTTTGACATTCACTATAATTGAGTTTGCGGAAATAATTTATACCGCTGAGTATTGACTCGATAAAATTTCTACTTTGCAGCAATTTTCGGTTCTAATTTTGGAACGGAAAGAAGAAACATGGTTCAGTAGAAATGATGATGATAATAGTAAGAATAATAATATCAACAACGACAACTCATCGATCGCTAAAATACGAGACATGCCGTTGAAATGAGAAGTTGGGTTCAACTTTTGCAACAAGCTGTAAACTGGAGGCCCTATATAGGTCGTAGAGGAGTAGTATAGCAGTGGAAGGGGCAGGCAGTGTGAGTGTGTCCAATAAACAAAGTAATAGGGGGCTCGGCGCGAGATGGCTATTAGTCGGATTTAGCGTGGCATGAAAGCTCGTCGTTGCGCAGCGAAGCTCGAGTTAAATCTCCCGAGATTGAGTAGACTTTATGCATTATTGACGACTTACCGGGTCCGGGACGATCCCACCCACGCAAAGCACGATGGGATGGGATTGAAATTGTGCAAGCGTGGCTCAACTCCCCCGGGTGTGGAATGTTGCTGTGCGTTCTACTTCTGACACGAAACGCGTGTCGACCGCTTCGAAATATGTTTCCTACTCATCGTCCTCTCCTATTTAAAACCTCTCGCGTGTGCCTTTTTTTTCTTTAAAAATATATATATATATATTTTTTTATTTTTATTTTGTTTTAATGTATACTGTTTGGTTTTTGTGTAAAAAAAAAGAAGTATCGTATCGCGCCACACCTACCCCTATTTCGTTTAACCCTTTTATTTTCTCTTTTCCTAATGGAGTTGAAGGGGAAACGTCGCTCGCAGCCAATTCGTGACCCGCGTTGTGTTGGTGGTGCACTTTCCAATCAATATTCGCCGCCGCGCGATTTTAATACGCAATGGATGGCAATGATCACGTGATACTTCTCGTTTCCTGCTAGGAATATAGTGCAAGTTTATTTGCGCCTTTAGCTTTTTCGAGTGTATTGATGCGCGGATCTATAATAGTGTAAAAAAGAAGAATATGTTTTTGCAAAGTAACATACTTCCCTGCACTTCTTCGTGACTAGAATATTGGACTTGAATCCAACAAAAACGAAATTGTGTACTCTTTTTTTATAACGTTTCTTAGGCACAAAAACTGGAACTAGCACTTGGTGACATTTGTTTGTCGTGTATTTTGCAACTAATGTCATGCCAACTTGTCCAACCATAAATTAAAATGAAGTTGAAAAATAAACATAAATAACCTAAAATTACGATGTTGTGAACAGAACATCGTAACGTAATATAATTGAAGGGCCTGTTATAAAAGGGGGTTAACTAAACTTTTTGTCAAAAATGACCTAGAAGCATTTTCGAATGTGTTAGGTGCAATTCTACTTCCCGAACGCATAATTTTGAGTAAAACAACATTACGTGCAAAGATATTAGTGCAAAAGTGTGAAGTAGCATATAGACAAGAAGACAAATTCAGATCTTTAAATGGTGTTTCTTCTAAATTGTAAAAATGTTACTTAGCACCCGTTCACACTAGGCCCTTCGATTAATTAATAACGAATAACTGCATTATCGGGAGAATTAGTTTGTACATTTATAAAATCACTAAAACCTGAAAAACTTAGTTTTATCATTTATACCACGATTAAAAACACGTGCGTTTTACGACGAACCTTCCAAGTTTCCGATGATATTGAAGTTAAACTTACTGTATACTTGACGTTGAAAAGCCTTAAGAAAAGTTTTGACGACAATTTGCGCTGTGTTACGCTGCAAAGCCTAGAAAACTCATAGCTTTGCATTGTGTAATGCTGGAAAGCCTGAATAAGCTGTAGCTTTACGCTGGGTTGTGCGGGGAAGCTTGGAAAAGCTGTAGCTTTGCGCTGTGTTATGCAGGAAAGCTTGAAACAAATTGTAGCTAAGCGTCTGTTCAACAGGAAAGCGCTACTCAGCATGCAGCTATGCGCTGTGTTATACTGGAAAGCAAAGTTCAAAGTTGTTGCTGTTTGTTGTGCTACTTGCTAAAACATCCTTGATTTATACGCTACATGTATCACATGTCTATTCACTAGTCTTCTTCATTCGCGAAAATATGATTGAAGGACTCTGGGTAATATAATGATAAGCCACACTTTCTCCATCTATAAATGCCATTTTACATCAAACTGTTGCTCAGTACTGTTTACTGCTAGTTACTTCACCACTTCTTAGATTTTCCAGAAAATGGCAGCATAATAAACAAAATCACCTTGTGGTTCAGTATGGTACTCTATTTCTCACCAGAAAAACTGCCCTCCTGAACAATTTCAAAATATACCTTATCATTATATTGCCCGAAGCTCTTTAATTGTAACGACCAACTACACTCGCTGAGACAGACAAGAAAATAATTTTATTTATATATTTGTTTTCACTTTATAATCTTGTCTATAAAAAAAGCGTCGGTTTAGATACAAATATTGTATAACTCATTTTGTTTCACTTTTTTTTATTTTTTATTTTTTTACGTAAAAATTGAATAAGACTGGTTATTGGAGTCTGATCCATTTTATTGTATGAAAAATTGATTTTTCCTCCCCTTAAGAATGTTAGGCGTAGTATAAACAGCTAAGCTTGAACTTTTATCGAAGGCTAACAATAACTTAAAATTTCATTTCTGGGCGAAAAAAATAGGTGGTTCGACAACGCCCATGATCGATTCTACGCAATCCATACGAAACTCCCTAGCGCCCTATTTTTTTTTTTGGACTAAACTCTACTTTAGTGTAAAGTAACAAAAAAATTTAATGAAAAAAAATGTTTGACGGCTTTTGTTTTTGTTGTTGAACTGTCGAGAGCGTTTTTCGCTTCATGATCATGGTCGAAAATGAAGCAACGTTGCCGTCAACAAGATTTGCTTCGACTGTAATTTAAACACGTTAGGAGCAGTGGGAACACAATCGAATTTTGTCTTTTCTTCACCAACTTCTTTTTGGTGAAGAAAGGGGTGGGTACCTTGTCTTTTCTGCCGTCCTCTTCCTGCTTTCTATTTTTTCCCCTTTTCTTATCCCTTATTTTTTTCGACCTTTTTTTCTGTCTCCGCCATATTGTCAGGTGAATTAAAGAGGATGCATCTTCCAACCGAGATCAAGTGACTCGTGCAACCGTTTCCCTTGTGGGATTTTGCTGGCTCAAGATTGCAGGCAACAGCGAAGGTTTTATGGTGCCTCGTTTTTTTTTGTTTTTTTGTTTTGTTCTTCCTTTATATTTTTTAAAGTACATCTGTTGCAACAAAATCCAGCTTTTTATCTTCGAAAATTGGTGTGGCAACAAGTTTTATTTTTTAAATGCTTACGAGACAAGGTGGCTAATGAGTCATTAATGAGGCCTGGTGGAAAAGGGGGAAAGAAAGGCAACTCTTTGCCTAATCAATAGTAACGTCTGGCATGACATTTTTGCACTATTACATCTTAGAAAATGTTGTTTGTACCAATTTTAAACTCGGCTTAACAATGTCAACGTTTTTTGTTGTTTTTTTTGAAGCACAAATTAGCCATTCTTTTTGGTAAAAAACTGAGGAAGTGCAAATATCCTAAAGTGTTAGTAGCACATATAAAATGAATTTGGACAGAATACATCCGCCGAGGTGGTAGAAAAGCGTTAGAACTAATTTGGCGTTTTCGCTTCTAATGAAATATAGACGAGTATTTGGTGAAGAAGCGCTACTTGGTAAGAAGTTGTAAGGTAAACTTTTGGAAACGCCATTGAATTAAGGATGAAGAAGCAGCAGCGAATGTATGAGTGTTTGTGTGTGTTGTAAAAGTGAAAAAAGTTTTGCGCCTCTTCGAACTGGTTTCTAAGGTAACATACACTTTTGAATTTACTCTAGTTACAAATTTGATGATGTTTAAGCGCATTTACCGCACGCGTGTGGTTTTTCGAGTAAATTTCGTAAACTTCATTAATGTTGCACATTTTAAATAACAAACGCCTCGCTCTACAAAAGCCGTATTTCCATTTCGCTGTTTTCGGATTAGGTACAAGTCGATGTTGTTAACGCTGTTGTTGACTCACCTCATTCTTATCACCATCATTATCATCAAGTGCTGCGAGATGATGACGATGGCAACCAGCGAGTTGCCTGGGTTTTAATGAAATCTTTTATTACCAACTCCTCAGCAGTGTGTCTTATTCATGTTTCAATATCTCGACTCATTTTTTTCACCAACAAATCATAGTAGCAAAGTCTTTTCATTGTCCTGACAAAAATTTTTTTTTTGTCACTCGCATTTTCAATTGTTACTCACTCGGCAAGAAGGGGTAGAGAAAGAGAAGGTAGCTATGAAAAGAGAGACGAAATTAGAAGGTAGAGAGAGAGATGAAAGCGTTGTCATGGTAACAGCGTCCACGCATGGCCTCGGGCTTTATCCAATGGCGGCTGCGTTTTCGTGAAAAATAACGTTTGGGTGAATGTCGTCGTCGAAACGAAAGGGTTAGGTTTGCCAAAAGGCAGGAACTAGGAAAGAGTGGGAGAACGTGATTGTTGCGCCTGCGGGGTCACCGAGGTTACTACCACCACTGCTACTACTGACCAACTGCCGCTGTAGTAAGCGTAGTAGTAGTAGTAGTAGTAGTAGTAGTAGTAGTAGTAGTAGTAGTAGTAGTAGTAGTAGTGACGTGGCTTGTTGCTGTTACACACACACACACACACACACACACACACTCACACTCACTGGAAGGTCGGTGACTGCGGATCGATGGATCTACTCGGCAGCGGAAGGGTTAAGCAAGGAGCCGTGATGGATAGGAAGCTGTCGCGAGGGATGCGAATAAAAGGGCTTGGGAACGAAGGAGTTGGGGCCTTGGTTACAGAGGTCATCCATAGCCACCGCCGAATCGGCCAATCAAAACCTCACTCGCTTATCGATCCGAAGGAGTATGGGAAATGTTTAATAGATTTTTAACCTGAAAACGAAGTTCGCTCGTGTTTGCGAAGCTTACATCAGAATGTTTGCTTTTCTATCAGAAGGATTTAGTAGTTATGATAGAGATTTTATACAAGTGGTTGACACATAGTGCCTTACATTTTACTCATTATGTACATATTATGTTAAAATAATATTCACCTTTCATTGTAAAATGCAAGGTAAATATACATTCACAAAACTAGTTCAAACACTTAACATATTAATACAGAAATATTGATAGTAAATATCCAAGCGCTATTTATCATAACACTATTATATCATAGTGTTTATGAATGTACAGTAGAATGTCGATTATCCGAACAGGGATAATAGAGTACATGTACATAAATGTACGCTTAAATATCGTGCCGGTTGTATGCTGTACATTCGAGAGGTTAGTGCTCTGAGCATACTTTACAATACAATACTATGTTTTTATTTTATTTATTGTAATAGGGTCTAATAGGGTCTAAAGGGTCATGTATTAGACCAAGGGTGTAATACATAAATACTATACAGATTACACAGACAAAACATTTTTTAACACTTCAGTTATCTAATAAAATTGCAACGCGCTTCTCCTCCTCACCAGCGCTATGATAGCGCCACGGCACCGTGTGTGAAATGGCCGAAACTTATACCGAAATCGATACTTTACTGGAAAGAATATTTTAACTCGAAGCAATACGAGTTAAAATAATGAATTCCGTAATAAAAACAAAAATCTTTTTCGTCATTTTTTTGACAGGCTATTTACTGGTGATTAAATAAAATGATACACCGAAAGTGAATAGCATTATCCATGAAAGACAAATTTACAATAGTACAAAGGCAACAACCAAAGAAAACTTGATGATTTTTAAAATTTCTGTTGAAAATTTACGTATGTAGTAATCTGTGTATAATACAATATTATGCCGTACTCGTAAACATAGAAAAATTTGTAGTATTTTATAATTTGTCAGTATTTCGACATTTGTTTTTTTTTTCATGCATAATGATTTTAGTTTATTTTTCTAACATAGTATCTATGAGAAAACCAAGAGGTTGTGATGTTGGAAACTGAATTAGGTTTCTCCCTTTGGTGCCGGAAGGGGTTTCTTTCTCGCTTGCACTTAAAATAAGGCATTAAAATAGGCTCGATGAACGCCATTGAGCTTCACTTCCGCCTCTCACTGAACGACCCTTTTGTTAACGTTACGTTATCACGAAATGTTTTTATTACCACCATACCGTTGTTGTTTCGCACGATGATGACGTGTTAGGTCGAATGAGAAGACACTAATTTTTATTTTTTTTTGGTCCACCAAATCTTCCGAATGACACTATACAGAATTATTTTAGAGAAGGGCATTTACTGTAAGCTTATATTTTCATTTACGATAATATAAAAAAAAATAAATTCGTTTCTGTTTATTTGGTTCGGTTTTGTAGGATACTTCCCACGATGAACGTCGCCGTTTTATTAATACTTATATTGTTTTTCATGGTGTGCATTAGCAGAACAACTCTCGACGTGTCGTGAGACTGGTTTTTTATAGGACTTTTCGCCTTTTTTTTCTATTAAGCTGTTTATTTACAGTGGCGTTTATGAGCGAAAACGGCCCATTTTATTGATGGGAAGGTGTCTTTGCATTGTCCCGAAACGATGCGTTTGTCCGTGTGATAGCCTCTTAGTAGGCCCTTAGAATGGTTGCCTAAGCCCAACAACACTTGCTTTTACGACGCCTACAGGCGCGTGGGGTTGGTTTTAATTCTTGGAATGAAAAAATTACAACAAACAAAAACAACAGCACAAGTTGAAGGTGCATTTAAGTGGGCGCTCCTCATCGTTTGCTTTTATGGAGAAAGCCTACAGGGGGTGTTGGTCGTATCTATCTATTCACACATGCATTGCAGCTTATGGCCCCCTCAGGTGTGTGTGTATGTGGAAGGGAGGTGGTAAGAAGAAAAAAAAAATGGGTAAGAAAAGGAAATTAACCCATGATGGATCGAGTCGTGATTAAGGATGGGTGTTTAGCTTTATTAGCTCGTTTCGTTTCGTGGTAAAACGCGAAGAAGGGTAAAGAAATAAAAAGGGAGAGGAAAAAGTAGGGATGAAGAATGGAGAACAACGGTGTAATGGTATTCTATTCGTTTTAAGTTAATGGCGTTGATGGGAAAAAAGGGGGGAGGAAGGAAGGGGGGTGTTGTTGGAATGGTTGTATAAAACGCGCACGTGCTGGGTGTGATAATCCTTATGACTGATCCTCGCTAATCTTTAATGGGAATTAACGTACCGTTGTCAACGGTAATGAATGTCTTCAAAAAAAAATGTTTTCTCGCGTTTATTTCTTAATTTATTTTAACCATCCGATTAGATTATTCCGAGCTTCTTAGAACAAACAGCTGGAATCTAATAAGTTAATCGATTTTAAGGTTTTGTTGAATGTGTTAATTATGGAGTAGATCCCCCGATTCAAACAGAATGATTACTTTGATATTAAGTTATACTGTATTTTAATATAACGGAAGTTATTGACGAATGTTTAACTTTAGATATTGGCTTTCAACATTTCTGAATACGGTACTGTGTATTATTTGGCACAATAAAATGTGCTCAAATTGTGTGCGCAGTATGTCTGTACAACGTGACAAAACCGCGTCGTGATTCGTCACGTGGTACAAACATGAAAAACCACTACAAGAAAGACGAGAAAAACGACCTACAAGAAAATCGATCAACTAACCAATTACAAAGTTGGTCACGTGGTACAGAAATACTGATGTCAGGAAAATGGCTTCCAACAATGTAGGATAATCATGGTTGATGCGAAATTAGTGTTTTATACAATCGTGGTATCCACTATAATAATTCGCCAATTTAAGTCTGTCTACCTATAGTTCATGAACTTAGCTCCACCCAATGGCATTCAACCAAACGAAGCTTCAAAGTTAGCATTTTCCCATTGAATACAGATTAAAAATTTAAATAATTCTGGAACTGGTCATTGATGACGGGCTTTTAGCTAGTTAATTAATATTCCACACGTGACCATGAGATCTCTTACATAAAAAATTTGTAAGTGACCATTGTTTTTTTTACACGTAATCATTATTCTCATGTACGAGATTCTGCACATAACCATTGTTTATTTTGTTTTATTTAAAATTATGGCGATCAATAGTGAGAAATAGTACAAGTACAAAAGTAAGAAAAAGGAAAAAAGCAAATAAACGATTATCACAATTTGATTATCGCGAGATGATTTGTTTAAACAAACAATCATCTCGCGACATTGCACGGGCTACGATTTTTATGCGAAATGCGTTACAAAGGCTGTGACAGAATTTAACGAATCATTATAGATGTCTGAATTCTTCAAGAAAACGAGACTAAATTAGCATAACAATTTGGTTTTTCAGGCAAAAATACAAACTAACGCACGACAAAAAAAAAAAAGGTTTTTATGAAAAACAAAATGAACACTGGTGTTTCAAATGTCGACGGTGTTTGCTCGCATACGTCATGCTAAGGTTGTTGATTACCTTTTTCGTTTCATTTTGTCCTTTTTTTTTCAAATATAATTTTTCTTTTGGTTCGTTCTAAAATACACATAAACGTCTTGGCGTCTGTTGTCGACAGCGACAGACGGCGCTCGTTGTCATCTACGTGGAAGGTGGGGGTGAAACGAAAAAAGGAAGTTTGTATGCAAAATGCTTTTCCCTCCGATAGCTTGTCGTTTCATTCGTTTTGACAATTAGGAAGAAACGCGCTCAAAAATTGAGGCGACTGTAATTAAAAATGCGGCGAAAAAATTTCCCCAAGTTGTCGCTTTTTTTTTCTGTTTGTCGAGATATATCCTCTTTTCATTTTTCTTTTATTTAATTGTTTTTTTTTGTTGTTGACGTGTTTGGATGTGAAGTAAGGGTTTTACTCTTTTCTTAGTAGCTATTTCTTTTTTTTTAATAAGTGAATTTTTAATATTGTTTCTCCATTCTCATTTCTTTGTTTTTTTCTTCTTCGTGGATAAAAAAATGACTTCCAAAAAATGTTTGAAACAACATAAAACGTTGTTCAAGTTTGGAATCAAAAACTACTTACTGTAGACGTTGTTTTGTTTTTTTTTTCGAATTATAAAAAATATATTATAAATGTTAACTTTTTATTTTTACTTTGTAACTTTGTCCCCTGCTAAATAGTTTTTTTTTTTATTATTTATAATTCTTCGTCCTTGTTTTATCTTTGCTTCATTCGTTTCTTCTCCGATTTCAATTAAATTCGTGAACCCGAAAAAGTGACAGTCGTATCTATTTTTTTTTTTAAAAGAATCGGTTTTTTTTTGTGTTTGAAATTCTTTATTCCGAAGACGAGTCGTGTCTCTTGATATCAAAGTCCCAACGATTTATGGGGCGGGTCACTGATTTTGTTAATTGTTTCGTAATAAGAAATAGTGAGGAACAAAAGTTCACTTTTTTTTTTTATCCCCACCCTTCTTAATTTTTTTTTCTTTTAAGTTTTTATTCCAATTCTACGGGTTTTTTCTTCCCTCATTTATTTTCATTCCATGGTTTTCTTTTTCTTTTTTCTTTTCATTTTTTAAACTGATTGATCCGTTTTAATTGAATCTCAGCGACTGGAAAATGAGTTTCGGACTTAAAGACGACGAAAAATGGTGCAAAGTCGGATGAAAGAATAAAAATCATCCGGAATGAGAAATTAAATTCAATTACGATTTTTTTCTTTAATTCGTTTTTTTCTCCCATTCTTTAGCATTATCTGTTAACACTGTTACCAAGTAATGGGAAAAGAAACTTGAACTAGCGAGACGTTGAATTAATCGATTAGAGAACTTTAATCTCTATTTGTGTTACTCTTTGACAAAACAAAATAACATTGGCGAATTGTTATTGGACTAGCGTGAGGGTTTGGTTAACGAACTAGCTTATTGGTGAACGTCATGTTCAGTTTAATGAATTTCCGCAATTGCAGTAAGCAGCTGTTAGAAATGCAATTCGATACAAATGTTAAGTTTATCGATGATGATATCTTTTGGTTTATTATATAGCATTGGCAATTGAAGTATTGAATGATTATTATAAATTACCATACATTATCCGAACGAGTTTCTTCCACTTCGCAGTCGCCGTCGGAATGGTTTGTTTTCGCCGTCATGGAAGAAAATCTCTTACTATTAAAGTCGCATTCATTATCCATGACACAGTGTGATGTCGAGAGAACGTGTCTGGTTAGAAATGAAAAGGAAGGAAAACAAATGAAGGGCTTCCATATTGATTTTCATCTCACGAGTGAGATGCGCAATTTTTCACTCATGGGTGGGTGGCGAAGGCTGTTTTTTTTTTTTAATATTATTTTTTTCTTTCGTTTTCAATTTCTTTTCAACTTTTATTTCTGCGAGTAATCTTTCCACTTTGTTTTCTCAAATCACGCAGAATGAAAAGTTGTTAGAAATTGCATGATGGGTAATGCAAATTTGTGACAACCGTAAACTGTGTATAGAAATGTACTGTAGATACTTGTCGATATACAGTACTTGAAAAGGTCACATTTAAGAGAGTCATAAAAATTAGATTTTGCTTCAAATGATCGTTGAAGTATCTCAATTTTATATTTTTATTTTTATTTTTTTCATTCGACACGATGATCACAAAATACTAATTACAAAAACAAAGAAGGTCAATAAAACAAAATTGACATAGAAAAATAGACAAAAACATGAGAGTTTTGAACATGAGATTTGTTTTATTTTCAAATAAGTGTTTTTGTTTTCTAGATAGTATGTATGGTTACCTTTTTTATTTTATTATTCCTTCATTTTTTTGTCATTCTCCAAAACAACTTCCAACATCCAATTAGGCACTTGCAATTCTCCTTCGTCAATTTTTGCTTTTATCGTATTTGAGAACTCTCTTTTTATGGAGTACATTGCGCTTCATCGGTTGTCTCTTGTGTCGTTTTTTCCACTTTTTATATTGTATTTTTTTGTCGCTGGTATAAAGACAAAAAAAAACCGTATGTTAGGGTTTGAGTCGAAATGAGGTGATGCGCATTCACTTCCGTCGAGGTTTGGTTTTGCTTCCAAAAATTCTTGTCTCGAGCCAATGTCTTAGCAAAGCAGCACAAAACAAAAGAAGTGGTTGTCATTACGAAGGCGACGTCTTGGCTCACATTGGTGATGGTAGAACGTGGGAGCACGACGAGGGTCCTCGAATCCAATTACGACCTTAATCCCTCGAAATAAGGACCAGGTAGATAAAGAAAGGCAAAAGCAAGAAAGAGAACCTGGGAAGGCAACTACACTCAGCCCACGTTGAATGTTATTACTACACAGTCGTGTTTTGCTAGCGAACGAAATCCCTTTCCTTTTATCCACCTCCAGTCCATTGCTTTGGTTTTACTTCATTGATTGGATGGAATGGAATAAAAGAGAAAGCGTCGATTTTTTTTTTTGTGATTTCTAATGTTTTCGAATGTAAAGAGAAAAAAAGAATCTTGAAGTTAGCTTTTAAAGTTGCGTGGCGAATGTTTCAACTTGAAGTTCTTAAACTTTATCAATCTATAATCGTGTTGAAAGACACCTCGCGTCTCGATTGGTCAAGATGTATCATCGAACGAGGGAGAAGGTGAAGGCGTGACATTCATTTTCTTTCTTTTTTTTCTCTTCATCTTTTGCCTTCCTTGATGACATTTACCTGAACCGAAGGATATCGCGTGATGCTTGCACTTGGCTCTCGACTATTGGTCAAATCGATTACTGGTAATTCGACTCGAAGTCTCGAGGGAAAGTCAAGCTGAAAAGAGAAGCAAGAAGAAGAATATACCCCTTGGCAACACCTCTCCTTTCGCTTCTTAGTCCTGTTTTTTTTTCTTCTCCTGCTCTTCATCTTTCTCACGCCTTTGCTTCACTCGTTTCTGGACGAGTGATTTTCGCTGGCGCCACCTCCAATTTTCACCCTGGGGCCAAAAGGATGGAAATGCCCACCGAGGTGACAGAAAAGGAAGTTGACTAGAGAAGGAGACTTTTCAAGAATATTCGAGATGAAGATGACGATGACGATGATGATGATGATGATGATGATAAAGGTGGCTTGGGGCGACAAAGTTTTGAGTATAAAAAGGCAGAAAAAAGAGTAAAGGGTAGACAGGGTAGCAAACGTGACGAGACATCCCTCGAGTCAATTTTCAAATGCTGAACGACGTTAAAACGTTCTTGCCTTCAAGACCTTTTTTGTTAGTTTTTTTTCTTCTTGTATGCGAGGATAGTAAAGTTTTTGATCAGGTCGTTGCAGTTGCTCTTTTTTATCCTCTTTGGTGAAATATTTAAAGTGCCTCTCGTTTTATGTCTGGTTGGCTCGATGGTTTTTAACCTGGTTACGAGGCTAAGGGAGGGAGTTCAACAAAAATGACATGAATAATGGAAGCACTGTTGCTACTTTTCTGGGTCGCACTCACGCTGTACTAGAGAAAAATAAAGTTTTTAGAATTACGCTTGTCTGTCTATAAGATAGTCCATAGGGTGACAGACTCTTCGCAGAGGTACATGGATTGATGCTAGGAAACGTACAGAGAGAAAAATTGAGCTATTACAAAAAACAAACAAAAAACAACCTGTTTTTTTCTAGTTTTGTACTACAGTTGGATGGTCTTAAACCATACCGAACTAGGTTAAAAAAAACCATTAATTTGACAAAAACTATAATTTTACGTAATGTTTGTCCATAAGATTGCTTTTCCGATTGGTTCGTAGTGTCATGTAACCCTCTCTAATTAGTTCTGCATTATAATAATTCGTAGTCTATGCCTAGATCATGACTTAGTGGCCTCACGTCATGCATTTACTCAGAAACTGTAAAAAGTGAGTTAGTGCACTACGGTTTAACACGATTCTGCTGTAATTAATGCAATATATGTAATATTTTGTCTATAGCATTGATTTACGTTAGCTGCCATTGCATTCTGATGGATCATACAATGTAGTTATACAGAGATAAATCACTTCACTTTTGGCATCGTCCGAAGGATGCTAATTGGCCAACCAAGATAAATGTGAAGTCATTTAACTTTGATTAACTGAAATAATTCCCATCGTGCTCATCATCCATAACTGCTACGTGAGGCCACTTTTTTCTTCTTCAACGTATTCAGTAGTAGGATCATCATATCTTTCCCCCTTCGTGATGAAGAAGCGGTATCGTGATAGGAAACAGTGCAGGTTGAAAGGTCTGTCGTTTGGCAAGCGACAACTAGTTATTGATTTTTAATACAATTAAAACCCCTTTTCGTCCGTGGCATTATTTCCTCTTTTCCAGTTTCCCTTATACTACCGCCTTTCTTGATTCGCTTTGGTGACTCGCTGCGGGGGATCTATCGCTTAACCCCTTCCCCTCTTTTCGTCGGTTTGGTCGCTGGCAACGGGGGCGGGTGAACAAAACTCGATTACTGGGGGTGGGGGGAGGGAGTCTTCCTGGTCGCCCGCACGTGCGTGGGAAAGAAGGTTCTCTTTCTGCGCGTAAGACCTCCCTTTTCTCCCCGGGACAAATTGGATTAGGACCCCTTCTTGGCGCTTTTCCTGTTTTACGGCGCGGTTTTCCTTCGCAACAACAACGCCAAACGAAATGGGCGCCATAAACAGCCGGGCGCAATTCACGTATTAATAAACGCGTCTGCCATCTAGACGATTTGCACACGCTACTATCTTAGTATGGCTAGCTACTATCCCAAAACCAGCGATTGTCTCGTCCAACGGTCATTTGGTGCAAGAGGGAATAAAGGGGGAGAAAAGAAGGAAAAATAGACCAATGGGATCCTTTTTCAAACTGGATATCCCAATTTTGCTTTATTTCGCTCTACACCTTTAGTATCCATCGCTTGTATACAGTAGCGTGGTTTGGATTGTAATAATAAGCAACCATACTGCTGACCTTTTCGATTGGACAAATTTTCTTAATACTGTTTTTTACTTAATATTGTGTAAATGAAGCTGCGCGTCTTCAAGTTACTTAAGTATATTTTGAGTTTTCTATCAATTAAAACGATTCATAAATTTTACCAGTTCGTCAAAATTACAATGGAATGTTTATTGACAGAATGTACAATTTGCTAACTTTGTTTTTTGATTACGTGCAATTTAATTTTAAATTCATACAGTATAGACTCCAATACAGAGTTTATACTGTTTAGAGGTATAGTTTAATTTTCTAACATTAAATTATACTGTTCGTAGAATGGTACAATCTAAACAGTAATTTTAACAGAATATTTTTGGTACCACCTTTAGTAGTAAAGAGTATTTCTTCTTTTGCTGAATTTGTTTCACACTTAACAATGAGCGTGAACTAACTATACAGTATGTAATAAACTATGCATAATATGTATGTATGTTTATTTATTTATTTACAATAATGGGAAACATGTGGTTCAGAGAATCATCAACACTACCTGCAAAAAAAACAACGATTTTTTACGCGCTAATAGCTCCGAATTTACACAACATTGATTTCTCAAAATTTGATGGATTAAATTGTCACGCGGAACTAAACTGTGCATCAAATTTCAAATCTCTACGACACACGAAATCTGGTTAAAAATGACATCTACGATTGGAAACATTGAAACTTTTTGAAAACTGTTTAAGACGCCAGGCCAAGTTAAATAAAAGCTTGTAATAAAAGGTTACAAATTAATCTTACAATAAATGTTAATTTTTGCATCATGTTTATTTTTGTAATTAAATGAAGTTGTCAACATAGTGGTATTTTTATTGATAGAATGGTCGCCTTTAAATTGCATGCTTCACGCATCGCACGTGTACTATGCAGCAAAGTGAGTCGCATTAAACTGCGTCCGGCACCTGGTGTTCTCTCTATGAACAAATAAATATTTCCAAATTAATAAAATCGACCTTTTTTCGAATGAAAAACGTTCCAATATAAGGTTTACTACACAATATACAGGTTTAATTTTTTTTTGATCGTACAAGAGGATTTCATCTCTGAAAAGTAGGATATCAAGGGTGTTAAAAGAGGATTCCTTTTATTGTACAAGATGGTGCGGGGGTGTTAAAGTTTTCTTTTTATTTTCGGAAAGGCAGAAACCATTCTCGGCGTCTTTGTCACCGCGATGACACGTGAGGTTGAGCTTATGATTCGCAGCGAGCAATAAAAATCTGAATAATGTAAGCCGGCCAGTATTTACCGGTCGTAAATTACACTCACTCGGTGACGCTACAAGCTGCTGCTGTTGGCAATGCCAAGAATGTGCTTTCGCACAATGCCTCGCGCGAAGAAAGGTGAAAACCAAAATTGATTCTCTTTTATACATCTAGTTTAGCCCTTTTTCTAACATGCGTAGTGTATGACGAACGCAAGACCCTCGAAAAGTGGAATGAAGATCAATGAGGCGGCATTTTTTTTATACCGTTTTACGGTAAACGAAGTAGTAAAGGGGAAGTGAGATGGCGTTGACGAATTATTGGCAGACTGAGAACGTGACTCGGTGAGCTCGCTTTCAACCCTTTCCTCTCACCATCCGTTGGCTTGGCAGGTGACATAAATCACGAGAACGATGAAAAGCCCAACTCGACTTGGAACGTATGAGTCCAAAAGGGATGAAAAAAAAATTGAATGTAAAATAAAATTTTGTTTGGTGGTGGTTTTTTTTTTTGTGTGTGTTTTCTCACTGGCACCCTCTTTTACTCCTGGAAAATGTTCTGCATGAAATATCTACCACCATGTCATTGAACATAGAATCAGTGCGGATAATGCTGTAGCAAGTAACGTCGAGGTTCAGAATTCTTGCAGTTTTCTGTATAAAGTTTGCATGTTGTCATGGTAACGATGAAAGGAGTTGGCATGTACGAAGTAAAGTATTTATTTTTTAGACAGATGTTTCACGTTATGATAAAAGAGCTAAGAGCTGGATTTATCTATACTGTATATGCAGGAGTGTCACTTTTAAATAAACCAATCATGTTTGGTGTTCGTTGAAGGCGCTGTAGGAATTTTTCGCTTTTTGCTTTGACGTCTTCATTCTCTTACGAATTGAAAGCGACCATGTTTCTGTGTCCGTGCCCAATCTTTTGTAGTTAATTTTCCATTTCTTTCAATTCCTGATCTAAGCAGGATTTGAACCAATGCTCAGTTTCCAAGAACGGTTTCTCAAAATGGGAATGGTTAGAATTCAATTTCTAACTCTGGTTTTTCTTTGGCTTTAACTACACGTGAGGAAAAAAAGGAGAAGAAAATTGGAGAACAGAGTTTCACCAAAATTCAATGGAAATTCCGTGTTTGAGTTTTTTTTTTTCCTTTTTTTTCTCTATAGTCGATGTCTATAAAAGAGTCGATTCGATGGTGGTAGGAAAAAAGAGCGAGGAAGAAAAAACAGGAATCTTGGGTCAATATCGATCGACGAAGGAAAAACTATTTAATCCTTTTTCCACTTCCCTTGACTGTACACCCTAAGCTTGTATATCAGAGTGGGTTTTGGCAATTTCTTCTTTGAAGCATTGGCGAGAAACGGAACCTCATTTTGCGTCAGATTTCACTCAGTCGGGGTTGTATTTTTTTTCCCTCTTTTCTTTTTCTTGTGTGTTTTTTCTCTTTTTCTTCTTCTTCTTCTTCGTCTCCTCGCTCAGTCGCCTTTCATCATCATCTTAGGTCCTTTGTCCCTGTTCTCCGTTTTCGTCCATTTGGAGTCGTGAAAGTAATTCCGGGTGGCTGAAAGGCGAAGCTTGGAGGTGGGGGTAAGGGGGTATAGTGAGGAAGCGTCACGTGGGTTGCGTGAGTGAAGATTGCTCAGACCTCACACCGGACATGGCGGCGGATCGAAGGCAGCGAGGTGGAAATGAATATTTGCTCAAGGTGAAGGGTCCGAACCGAAGACGACGACGAAAAGAAATTGCGCGGGAGGGGTAGGAATAGGATAGAGGGTGTGAACCTGAAAGATGAAGAAAAGAAAACGAGGAAAAAATAAGAAGGGTAGTAGTAGTAGTAGTAGTGATTATCTGGTGCTGTGTGTTAGAGTGCTGGGCAAACACTTTGCTTGTGGCGCTACGTGATGGGAACTGGTGAGGACGTGTCATTTTCGTCCGTTTATTTGTTTCCATTTACTTCGGGAAAAAAATCATCTGTTTTCTTGCATTTGTTTGTCAGGTAATTCTCGTTTCGAATTATCCGAATGTTTGGATAAATTGAACATTTCATTCGTGTTAAGTTACAAAGCGTTTGTTTGTTTGTTAGTTAGTTAGTTTTCTTGAAATGGTATTAAAATCGAGACTGGTGGTTTTCTTTAGACACAAGATTTCATGCATAAATTTGTGGTGGGAAGGGTTTTGTTCATTGGAGGAAGCTGTATGTTATGTGCGTTTTGTCAAATTTTTTATTCATTGTACCATTACAATTTGAATGCTACAAGTAACTGTAATGCAAAGATTGTTCATAATAACGTGATGAGTAAGAATTACGTACTGTTGGAATACTATGCCAAGTCCCAAAATTTTGCTATTTTACTTTCTCTACTATATCTCTATTATCGTCTGTTAATGAGAGTAAAATTCAGTTGTCATGGTACGAGGTTACTTTTTTCAATTAGCCGCGTACTTGATTAAACAAAAAGCAGTGATGAGTATCGCACAATCTCACAGATGCTTTGTGTACAGTACAGAGGTTTACCAGATAAAAGAACGATTGAATTTTTTTGTGGTCAATCAACCGTGGTTATAAAACGTCAACAGTATACAAAAGTTTTAATGTTCACAAAAAATGGGTCTAGTATGTAGATGTTTGCACTAACGTAAGAAGTTAAAAACCAAGGCTTGAAAGTTTAAGGGTAACTCTCGACCCACGTTATCGAAGGCTGAGGATCGATTCCCATAAAGTGGCTGTGAAAACGGTGGCAAAAAAGTGAAGTACTTCATTTGCATTGAACTTCGAACCCAGCGGTGCGTAAAAAGTTTAGAAGGTTGACAACAAAAAAAAAGGGTTAACGAGCATCTTGCAAAGCAGTAACAGAAAAGAAGGGAAAAAAAGGAAGCCAAGTGTGTCGTAAAACATAGGGTCGTTGGTTGAGCTAGCACTGCCGATAGATAGCTCGGTTGGAACCATAAAAAGCCAACGTGTATCGATCTGCTGGTAGCAGCAAACAAGTAAACAAGAATCAACGACTCAATTAACATGATGTCTGGCGTTTCACTAACAACCAACAGACGTCAGGGTTCGTCACGCGTATCAACCCGTTTACACCCGAAAACAATATTGTCAACGTCGTTGCTGTGAACGGGCCAATTCATCACTTGGCTTTTCTTCTTGTACGTTTTTTTTCTGGTGTTGTATGGTTTCTTCGGGAGTGTGAGGGTGTTGTTGATAACCCCCGAGTTAAAACGTCAAAGAAGACAAAAAAAAAACACAACAGCAAAAAATGGGGTAAAAGCAAGCAGCCGTGGCCTAGTACATACCCCCATTTTAGGTATCGTAGAGGGAGAAGGTAATGGACGATCTGGCAATCTCGCAACGCTTTTGCTTATCTGATTATGAAGCCGACCTAAATGAGTCGAGGCAGAAAAGACGGTTAATTACGAGCCATGGAACGAAAAGTAGATGCGCTTTATGGCCAATGTTGTTGTTGTTGCTTCTACGAGTAGAAGCGAAAATTTTCCCTGAGCATTTCACTTGAATGTTTTTCTTTGGAATAAAAACGAAAGAAAACAGACCGGCAGCATATTCGAAGTTACCCAGATACCAATAGAAAGCAAGTTATGCAGATTTATTCTACCAGAAACGGAATTATTGTCATTTATCCCAATGAAGTTTTATTAGTCAATTCTTCGGGGAAAAAAAGTAATTAAAGAAAAATTGTTGCTTGTACCCAACATTCTCGACTATAACGCGAGCGTTTTCCAAGTTTGTTTGTGAAGTTTGAGAAAGTAAGTATTTGATGTGCGTTACAAATGTGGATGAGTGTGAGTTAATTAATACATGATTAATTACATTATATAATTAACCGAACTTAGTGAGGTCTATGTTTTGAGAAGTAGGACGAAATGGCATTTGTTTGTGTGTGTGTGTGTGTGTGTTTGTGTGTTTGAGGATGTTGCGATAACTCGCGAACGCTTTAGCAGATTTACTTCAAAATTGCACAAGTTACTCAGAAGTGGTTCCGAAATTACTGATTAAATTTTGGCTGCAATCGCACTTTATTTATTATTTACTCATGTTACTGCTTTTGGTTTACTATGTGTTTTGCAAAGTTTCATTTGTATGGGCCAGATTGGTGCAGTGATATGCGGGCTAAACTCCAAGCCTAAAGGTCCTTGTGTCGAACCCCCATAGGGTTGATTTTTTATTTGTTTATTAATTAATTTATTATTTGTTACTTATTTTCTTTTATCTGTTGTTAGTTCAAATTTATTTTACTGTTTTATTTTTTTTAGTGAGGTCTACTGTTCACAGAACTTCTAGTACTTTGTATTAGAAAATTTTAAAGAAAAAAAAACAACTGGATCGTGTTAAACCATAGTCAACTAACTCGCTTTTTATAGTTTTTGAGTTAATGCATTGAATAAGGCCACTAAGTCATGATCCAGGTACAGACTAACATTTATATTGCTAGACCAATTAGAGAGAGTTACACGGCAATTGGAATAGCATGCAATCTTATAGACAAACCTAACGTAAACAAAATCATCGTTCTCTCAGATTATTATTAGTTTATGCGTTCCAAACGAATTAAATTTTTTTTTTCAACTTAATTTCTTATGAGGTTTAAGACGATCTAAATGAAAGATAACCTCGTAGTTGAATCTTGGTGATTCAGTCTCAACGTAGTGATGTCTTTGTATGTCAAATACATAATATCATCACGTACGGTATGTTGTAACTGTTCACCCTACAAATGAACTACTGTATACACGTATGTATTTAACCAGCGGCCCCATAATTCATCGAAATAACACCATTCCATTAAGTTATAATTTATGATGGATGACTAACTTCAACTTCTGTGATCCATCACCTTTATAGTTTATTCTTGGTAAACAACTTGCAATTTCCGATCACTTTCTTTAGCAATAAAAAAACGAGAAAACATTGTATCGTTTCCTGTAGATCCTCCTATTCTTTAGTTGAATTATTTCTAAGTACAGGTAAAGAGAGTATTTTTGTTTGTCGACGTGGAGTGTTTACACGATTATTGGAAAGATCTATGGATCACTTTTGCGTTGCTTACTCTTTAATGAGAACTTTATAAAGTGAATAGCTCATTATTTTATACCAAAAAAACTAAATACAAGAGCTTTGTGTGTTCCATGAAACGATATTATGTTTTTTTCTTATTTTTATTGGTAAAGAAAATGATCGGAAATAGCAAGTTGTTTACCAAGACTAAACTATCACATAGTATAAAGGTGAATGATGGATCGACTGAAGTTGAAGTCTGTCATCCATCATGTCTTACATCTTAACGCGATATTGTTATTTGGATGAAAGATGGAGCTGATCGTTTCCTATGATAAAATGGAGAAAGAAACGTTCCTTTGCATTATCTTAGTTCTAGTAGTCGAAACTGTTTAACTATTCAGTTCAAGTGTCATAGGCATGAAATTATGCACGACTAAAGTACGGCTAAATTGAATTAGTGAAAGTGGCGTTTTGTAGTTTTATTTTATTTATCAAACATAGATCGACAATGACACGGAATTGAATTACGGAAAAAAATAGACCAAATGGAGTAAAAATGGGGCATTTTGGAGAGGATTCGAGTTCGACGTGGAAAAGCTGCTTTTATTTATTCACAATCGGTTATCGTTGCATCTTTTAAATTGCATAGGATGCGAAAAGTCGACATCGACTTTGCAAAAAGGAGATTGGGTATTGCGAAAGATTTGGGGCCAAAGACGATTACATGGGGCAAAACGTTCGCTAGCATTTAGTGGGATTAAAATTTGAATAATTGATGTTCCACCGAGAGAGTCTCTTTCTAACAGCAACTCTTAAGAACCAACCAACAGAAATTTCAGGTTTTTATTCTACCTTTTTCTGTCTCTTATTTTAATGCTTTTGGTTTTTTCTATTTTTTTTTTTCAAGTCGAATTTAACTCTTATTTCCCATGCTCTCATACATCAAATAAATAGGGTCGAATTCTACAACGATGAGTGTAAATGTAGCTTAAATCATCAATTAAAAGAATGATAGGTGTAAAACATAATTCAACATTGGGATATATTGAAAATTGTTCATTATAATCATCACTTCAACAGTTTAAAAAATTGTTAAAGAAACACATTTTGTATTGTTTACTTTACATCCACAATCGTTCTCTATTACACTTAACCCTGTGGGTTGTCTAATGAAAAATCAAAAAATCAAATCAAATCATTGAAAGTTCTTTTTTCAATTATAAGCAATGATGTAATGCTTTCGGTTTTTATCTGGATGTTCCTTAAGTCTCGAACTATAAAAATTCTTGAATCAATTAGAATGATAGAGAATTGTTTGTATACAAACGTTAAAAAACATGTCCATCATTATGACAAATAAATTAATTTAAAATGCGTATTATTCTGGACTTATGAGGAACTGTATATTAATTCTAATCTATTTTACCAGCATTCAAAACAAAAAAGGTATTTTCAGCACATTTAAAAATATTCCTATTGTGTCAAACTTATGGAACACACGGTATAAATTATCAGTATCTGCTTATGAGTTCAGATTTTGCATGAACGTTTTTCGCTAATGATATTTTTAATATAACAGTGATCTTTTCTTGTTTACTCGTAATTTAAATTAGTTTCACGTTTCATAAATGTTTATTAAAGTTCCGTGTTTTGGCTCGGGCGTTATTCTTATCAGGCACACCTTTAGGGAAGCTGTTAACATCAGTATCGTTTTTTCTTTTTTTTTATTCTTGACCATATATCACTGTCTCCTACTATTCAATTAAAAATCCGAGAGCGAAAAAGGTGAAGGGGGAAGAGAGAGAGAGAGAGATAGAGGAAAAAAAAGGTATAATATTCGTAGGTGGCGTTGAGCGTTGTTGAGTGTTGTTCGAAAACGAAATGGAGAAATGAGTCTCAGATGGAAAGGGGAAAGTGAAACGAGTCCTGCGTGGGTGGAGGCAAAGGAGGAGCTGTTTTCGGCTGGCTGCTTCTTCGTCTTGGCGTCAGAATTGGGCTTGATTTATGATCCGCAAAAGTTCATTAACTGCATCTCGAAGGAGGCCTGTCATAAATATTTATGGCCTTAAACAGTGAATTCGTATAATCTGAACCAAATGGGACAAAAACGATAACGCCACTTTGCTCGATGATGCCCGACTCGGAAAAATACTTGACGACGCACTCGCTACTGTTCTTAGTACTACTTCTGCTGTTTTAAAAGCTCGGTAGACGGTTTCTTACGTGAAGAAAATTGGTTTACGAATTTTTTAAATAATTTGTTTGACTAAATTTGATTAAATTTATGGTAACTTTGTTTTCAATTTAGCTTTTTCAGTTGTACAAAGATTAGTTGCAATGAGTTGTGATGATGGCGTAGATGATGTAACTTTTTGTATTATATAGCGAAAGTGATTAGAGAATTATACCATGAGCTTAGCAAATGTAAAAATAAAATCAGTAATTGAAGGACTCTGGCTGTAACCGGTCAGCTACACTTTTTGCCGAAAATCACTTTTTTTTAATGGATGTAATTATGTAGAAATTCTGCGTCGTTTGGTGCAAGAAACAGGCTAATCTGATGCTCGGATATCGAGATATTATCATAGATGGCGCCGACAGTCACTGTTGGTCAATTGAGCTTCACAGCTGTCTGACAGCTCTTTATTATTTGTGGTGTACTGATCTTAGAATAAACAGACGGCTCCATTTCTCATATTTCTTTATTGTGAAAATGAATATCTTACCAGTAAAATATTTTTCGTAAAAATGTATTAACAAAGTGATCTGTTCCTATCATAAATAATTTATTTAAAACATTTTGCGTATTTCATTGTTCAAAACAGTTTTTTTTTTTGTGGTTGATACTGTAAAATTTTAAAAAGCAGAGCTCACCGGTTACTGCCCCGAGACATTCAATTCGTCTTTTGAAAGCAGGGTAATGTTAAGATATGGAAATACGATTAAAAAAAACAACATTTCTGAAAAAATAAAATTCACTGTGTATTAATTAGTTTATTTATCCACTATTACTGAGATCATTTCCATCAACTACACACCTGTTATATCACTTCAGTTTTTTGTTTTTATATTTTCGAACTTACTCTCACGTTAACATGGCCGATTGGTGTCGAAGAGAACCAAGGGTACTAAAGAGAATGGCGGCATACTGGTTCTTGACATTGTCTTTTAGCATTACAGCAGGTTCAATGTTAAATTACGGCCTAGTGCTCATTTCTTGCAATTCCTTGATAAAGGGAGAAAGAGGGCGTCCATCATTCGCCGGTCATTTGATCCGAAGAGACCACTGTACTAAGATGGGCAATGACGTTTCGACAATTCAAGAAGAAAGCTGAGAATGGGAAAGGGCGAGTCGCTGATGGGTTCACCTCTTGGCCAGGTGGCGAGTGCGTGGGCGTGTGGGAGTAGGTTAGGAGCCAATCCGTCTTCATTGCTCGGCGCAGTCAGGGGTCGTGATCTTGAGCCGTGAACCTACACCTACCTCTTCCACTTTTCTTTTCTCTTTTCTTTTTGGCTGGGGATGCAGTTGGCAAAGAAAGAGGCAGAAAGCGTACTTCGTTGACCCCAGTCATCATCGTTTTTCTGCCCACCTGCCTAAGGGCAAAGGGCCAAGCCCGAAAAGAGAAAAGGAAGAAATGATGATGCTTTTCTAAGGAAACAAAACAATTTTTGTTTTTGTTTTTATTTTTTCATCAATATACAGTATTTGTGAAAAAAAGTTTGTTTTTTTTAGTTTTAAAAGAAAACAATTCATTTCTACGCGTATTTCCACTGTTTCAGTAATTCATTCTTTGCTTCACACCCTGGTTCCTCTTTAAGTTGTCGTTTACACAGGGCCGAGCAGTGATGCCTTTGGCATGGGCCTACAATTTTAGAGGGGCCTACTTTTGATGGCCAGGAAGTGACATGATTCGAATGACGTATAATG